>PVJL010005689.1:0-64860 GCA_004026885.1 Lyroderma lyra | reverse complement strand
CGAGCATGTTTTCATATGTCTGCTGGCCATTTGTATTTCTTCGTGGGAGAAGTGTCTGTTTAGTCCTTCTGCCCACTTTTTAATTGGGTTGTTTGTTTTTTTGTTGCTGAGTCATACTAGTTCTTTATATATTTTAGATATTAGACCCTTATCAGATGTGTTGTTTGCAAATATTTTCTCCCATTCAGTTGGCTGTCTCTTTGCTTTGCTGATTGTTTCTTTTGTTATGCAGAAGCTTTTTTGTTTGATATTTTCACTTGTACTTCCCTTGCCTTTGAGGTCAGGTTTATGAAGTCTCCCTTGAGCCCCAGGTCTATAAGTTTAATACCAATGTCTTCTTCTATACAGTTTATTTTTTCAGGTCTTATATGGCGGTCTTTAATCCATTTTGATTTAATTTTATTATATGGTGAGAGTTCACAGCTCAGATTCATTCTTTTGCATGTTTTTCCAGCTTTCCCAGCACCACCTACTGAAGGAGCTGTCTTCCTCATTGCATATTTTTTGCTCCTTTATGAAAAATTATTTGTCCATAAATTTGTGGATTTATTTCTGAGTTTTCAATTCTGTTCCTTTGATCTGTGTGTCAGTTTTTCTGTCAATACCAAGCTTTTTTTTTTTATTATTATTACTGATGCTTTGTAGTATAAATTCAAAATGGGGAGTGTGATAACACCAGTCTTATTCTTTTTATGTAGTATTGCTTTGTCAATTCACAGTCTTTTGTGGTTCCATACAAATCTGATAATTTTTTTATCTATTTCATGAAAGTATGATTGTGAGATTTTGATAGGAATTGCATTAAATCTGTAAATTGTTTTGGGTACTACAGCCATTTTAACAATGTTAAGTCTTCCTATCCATGAATACAAAATATCTTTTCATTTCTTGTGTCCTCTTCATTTTCTTTCAAAATTGTCTTACAGTTTTCCGTGTATAAGTCCATCATGTTCTTCGTTAAGTTAAATCCCAGGTATTTCATTCTTTTTGTTGCAAAAGCAAAAGGTATTGACTCTCTCATTTCTTTTTCTGAAGATTTATTGTTTGTATATAGGAATGTTGTTGATTTTTGTACATTGATTTTGTATCCTGCGATTTTACTGTATTCATTTATTGTTTCTTAAGAGTTTTCTGATGGAGTCTTGGAATTTTCTATATAAAGGGTCATATCATCTGAAAATGGTGACAATTCGACCTCTTCTCTCTAAATTTGGATAAATTTTATTCCTTTCTCTTGCCTGATTGCTCTGGCTAGAACTTCCAGTACTATTGAATAGCAGTGGTGACAGGGGGCGTCCCTGTCTTGTTCCTAATTTTAAGGGAATGGGCTTCAAGCTTTTCCTGACTCAGTATGATATTAGCTGAGGGTCTGTCATATATGGTCTTTATTATGTTGAGATACTTTCCTTCTATATCCATCTTATTCAGTGTTTTTATCATAAATGGATGTTGTATCTTGTCAAATGCTTTTTCTGCATCAACTGATAAGATCATATGGTCTTTATCTTTTATTTTGTTTATGTGGTGTATCACATTGATTTTCATATGTTGAACCATCTTTGTGCTCCTGGGATGAATCTTGATCATGACGTATCTTTTTGATGCATTGTTGTATTCTATTTGCTAATATTTTGTTTAAAATTTTTGCATCTCTGTTCATCAGAGATATTGGTCTGTAGTTTGTGTGTGTGTGTATTGTCTTTACCAGGCTTTGGTATTAGGGTAATGTTGGCCTCACAGGACGAGTTAGGAAGTATTGCATCATCTTCAATTTTTTGGAAGAGTCTGACAAGGATAGGCATTAATTCTTCTTTGAAAACTTGGTAAAATTTGTTGGTAAAACCGTCTGGTCCAGTGTTTTTGC
This sequence comes from Lyroderma lyra, assembly GCA_004026885.1. Taxonomy (NCBI): domain Eukaryota; kingdom Metazoa; phylum Chordata; class Mammalia; order Chiroptera; family Megadermatidae; genus Lyroderma; species Lyroderma lyra. The sequence continues at coordinate 62,996 of PVJL010005689.1, read as the reverse complement.
CTCTAGGGAAATTGTGGATAGTCATTTCAATTTCTTTACTAGTGATTAGACTATTTAGATTATCCAGTTTTTCTTGGTTCAGTCTAGGTAGGCTATAAATTTCTAGGAACTTGTCCATTTCTTCTAGGTTGTTAAATTTAGTGGGATAAAGCCCTCATAATATTTTTTTTATAATCCTTTGTATTTCTGTGGTATCAGTGGTAATTTCTCCCCTTTCATTTCTAATTTTGGATATTTATGTCTTTTCCTTTCACCATGTGGTTAGTCTAGCCAGAGGTTTGTCAATTTTGTTGACTTTCTCAAAGAGCCAGATCTTTGTAGCATTAATTTTTCTTATTGTCTTTCTGTTCTCCATTTCATTTAGCTCTGCTTTAATTTTTATTATTTCTTTCCTCCTGCTGACCTTGGTTGTTTTCTGTTCTTTTTCTAGTTCTTTAAGATGGGATGTTAGGATATTTACTTGTGATATTCTTAAGATAGGCCTGTAAATTTCCCTCTTATTAGTGCTTTCATTGTGTCCCAATAATTTTGATGTATTTTCATTGTTATTAGTTCCCATGTATTTTTTAATCTCGTCTTTTATTTGTTCTTTGATCCAGTCATTTTTTAATAAGATGTTGTTTAATCTCCAGGTATATGTGGGGTTTTTTTTTTTCTGCTTTCCTTTTACAGTTGATCTCCAATTTCAAAGCTTTGTGGTCTGAGATACACTTGGAATAATTTCAATCTTCTTGAATTTGCTGAGGCTACTTTTGTGTCCCAGCGTGTGATCTATCCTTGAGAATGGTCCATGTGCACTAGAAAAGAAGGTATAGTCTCTTTTTGCTGCATGAAGTGTCCTGTAAATGTCAATTATGTCCAATTGCTGTAATGTGTTGTTTAGAGCTGTTCTTTCTTTATTTACTTTCTGTTTGAATGATCTATCCATGGCTGTAAAGAGGGTGTTTAGGTCTCTTACAATGATTGTGCTTTTGTCATTTTCTCCACTCAGATCTGTCAGTAGTTGCTTTATATATTTTGGTGCTTCCTAGTTGGGAGCATATGATGTTTTCTCTTTTACTGTATGTTTCAAGCATAGTTAATTCTTTGGATTTCTGGACCCAATTTCAATATGGGGGAGGATTCACAAAAAAACACCAAGCAATTCTCAGACACTAGCAGGATGCCCAAGAAGTCAATTCAATCCTGCTACTATCTACTGAGCGATAGCATAAGATTCCACATGTTAAGGATTCAGTCCCACAAGACTGTCTCCATCCCCAACTTTAGACACCAGGTGCAAGACAAGTTTGTCACCTGTGCTTCAGACCAACCAGCTATAGACTAAGGGTTCCAAGGACCTGTTCTTTGAACTTCAGAGCCAGAAGCAAGTCCAGGTTACTGGTACTTCTCATGCATGGGATACAAACCAGGGGTTCCCATGACCTCCTCCTTGGGTTTGACTAATTTGCTAGAGCAGCTCACAGAATTCACAGAAATCTCTTACTTATTAGATTACCAGTTTATTACAAAAGATATACTTATCTCAGGAGCATCCAGATAGAAGAGATGTACAGGGTGGCGGTGGGATGGGGGATTAGGGAGTTGGAAGGATGGAGTGCAGGAAGGGCATGGAGCCCCCATGCTCTGAGCTCATCACTCTTCCCAAATCTTCATGTGTTCACCAACCACTAACCTCTGGGAAGCTCTCCAAACCCCATCCTTAGGGGTTTTTATAGAGTCCTCATTACATTGAATGATTAATTAAATCATTGTACATCAGCAATCAATTCAACCTGCATCCTCTCTCCCCTTCCTGGAGTTTAGGGGGCTGAGACTGAACATTAAAACCCTCCCAAAACAAGGTAAGTTATGCTGGCAATCAGTCCCTATCCTTACGTGGTATCCAAAACTCACCTTATTAACATAAAAGACACTTTATAGCTCTCAGCTCTTAAGAAAATTCCAAGGGTTTAGTGGAATGTCTGTGCCAAAAACAGAAGACTAAATATGAATTCTTATTATAAATCACAATTATCACACTTAACTTCTGCCTATTCAAATAAATGTTCCTTTCCCTTTTAGGTTTTGGAGATGTTGTTTGCTATATCCATGTAAAATTCTCCTGGATTATAGCCCCTTCTACACTATATTCTGGCCATATCCTACTTCTTACATCTCAATTGACATGCACTTACTATTGAAGCCTTCCATGATCTCTGTAGACTTCTTTAGAGGCCCCACTCAGGATACCTAAAAATCAACTTTCCTTATCATTTCCTTTGCAGATCCTATGAAAATTGTTTATTTAATTGACTGTAACTCCTGTTCCCTCTTAAACCTAAATGTAAGTCTCAGATAGTAATACAGAACACAGATAGTAAGAACCAATTGGACCAAGTCTGCACTGTTTCTCATTGACTACCTATGTCAAATATATGCCACCCCCCCACACACACACAAACACCTGCACACACGCACACACCACTCATTTTACTCAAAATGAAACCATTTGGCTTATTGTAACTCATTCCAAACACATACAACTTCATCTAATTCCATTAAATGGCTTTTAATTATCATACTGCTCTAGTCTACAGATTTTTCTTATATGGACATGAAAAAATTTCCAATCACACACTAATTTCAGAATACCAGCTTAATGTATAGCTGTCTATCATCCTGAATTTCATTCCAAAACAATATCATATAATAAAATGCCATCTGCCCTCAGCACACCAAAGGTTATTTCAAGTCACACAATCCCTTAAAGGTCCCTCTTCCAGCAGATCTTGGATGGATAAAAAGCAGCTTCTAGTTTTCGCCTTCTAAAGAGAAAAAGTTAAACTATCTGGAGATATATAATGATTACTGAAATTTACCCATTTATAATATTTACATGCCTAAACATAAGAAATGTATTCTGCTGTGTAGTCATGCAGCTACTGTCTTCTTTTATGCAATACGTGTATGCTGCATATAAATTGAATTTCTAAAAAATCAAATTCCTTAAATTGCCGGGAGAAAATTATAAAGAAAAAATAAGTTCTGCAGTAACAGGTGTTTAATTATTATAAAAATTTTTCCAAGCAAGATCTAGCTATTTCCTTACGCAAGTAATATTTTTCAATATCATTCTATGTTGCAGTGTTTAATGGTTGTTTTTTGATGCTCTTTCACATTATAATTGAACATTTACCTAATCTCTGATTTACTGCTTTAAAAGCCCACCCTCTAATCTGCCTCTTTATCTTTTCTCACAAAACAGAGATAATATTAACTGACATTTTAGATGCAATGTAAGGACCTGAGTCAGGGTATATGCTCAATAAAAATAGCTATCATAATACTTTAGTCATCTCTTTCTTCTCAAAATTAATGTATTTCTTCTCTTTCAGCCTCTTTATTGAGTTTCTGTCACAGAGGCTCCCTCTCCTGAGTTGTAGTCAGGGTTCATCATTTTCTGATATTCAACTCTATGACCCTGCAAAAAACATCTACATCTAAAGAAAATAAAATTCATTCTGCTTTTCTATTAAAGAGTAAAATCAAATCTTTAATGTTTTAAATGAAATGCACATCGATTGTGCCATTTCTGATAACAGTATGATAACACCAGCTATGTTTCAAAGTTATTAAGTCTGAAAACCTCGAAACCTATAAATAAAATTTAAATCAACCCATGATGCCAAGTTTTCTGCTTCTAACCACATGTGAAATCTGTTCACTTCCAAATTGTAAACAAAACTGACCCTGCCTCAAGACACAGGAGGACTAATAGTTGTTCCTTTATAAAGGAATTCAGCAAATGTAAGCAGCTCTCTAACAAACATGGAAAGAAAAATCTCTCTGCAAATCACATCAAGTTCTCCAATTCATTTTTGGATTAAAAAAGAAAGCATGGAATGTTTTCTTGTTCCTTGCCACCTCATCACCAAAATCACCAAACTCCCTCAGAAAAAGCAGTCAACATAAGACACAAAAACGTCAGGCTCTCTTGACAATCCTTAACTCAATTCTGTACTTAGGTAAATTCCCTCTTTATAATTTTACTTGCCTTTCATATACTATACTTACTTAACAATATTATGTAATAATTCATCCAATGCTTGCATTTAAGAAACATATCTCACAAGTTAATGGCAACAACCATGTTGAATCCTAGACATACTTTGCACATTAATATTTAGCCTCTCTTCAAAGCCTAACTAAAGTTGTGTCTTTGCCACAGGAGTAAGTGTGGTGTAATGGTTACAAGTGGCCTCTGGGTGAGAAAGCCTGGGTTTCAGCTTGACAATTTATTCTATGTGACTTTAGGTAAATTAACTTTTCTAATTCTTATTTTTTCTCATTTGTCAAACAAAGATGATAATAATAACTATCTCATAAGATTGGTGGATGGATTAATTGTGGTAATGCATGCAAAGCATCTAGTACAGTGCCTAGATAAAGAGTAATCTTCCTTTAAATATTGACAGTAATGACAATGTCAATGATGATAATGATGATAATGAAGAACCTACAATTACCATGACTAACAAGAGTCACAACCTTCTCTGAATTCCTATGAAATCATTAATCTGTAAAATACAGATCTTCACATGTACTGTTATTTATATCTTAGGTATACCATTGAATCCCCTCACAGATTCTTTAAAAACTATAAATCTGATACTTCTTCATATACCAATAAAAAAATCTGGTATCTCTTCATCTACCAATTGCACATATTATAGACAGGTGTTATTAACACACATTCAAGGACATGTGTATTATACAGTCCAATACAGTAAAATCTTAGCCCACTAGGATTCATCCCCCAAACTAGCTAAACTATAAGGATATAGTAAAAATCTGTCAGTCAGGTATTCCCAGATATTTATTATCTTTCCCTTACTGCAAAATCTTTTTGGAAGTGGTGCTCATGAGTCAAACAAAAGTAAGTAATGAAGGACAGCCTACAAATGAGGACATGCTCCCAAAATAGTTAATAATTGGGCAACCAGGATGATTGGCTATGCTTTCTCAGGTTTTTGACGAATAAAACATACAATCATTTCAGAACTCTCCACTTGAAAAAATGAAGAAGTCATATAACATGAGTATTTGCTAACACTAATTTGGGAGATCAGCTATTAACCAGCACTCATTTTTTAAAAAATCTATTTCCATATGATTCTTATTCTATTAATATTGAAATTTCCCATTTTCATAAGAAAAGGAATCATATTTCAATCTATGAAGACATTCAATCTTACACAGATTATAGCTTTAAAAATGAAACTGGTATCAGACTATAATTCCAATTAAAATGCATTTCTTACATATTTAGACAAAAAAGGAGATCAAATCAGGTGTTCAAACAAACAAGAGCATAACAAAAGCTGGTGATGTACAGAGTTATTTCCAAGGTTTCTAAAAACTACCTCTAAAACTTCCTTCCCTTTTACAGCTGCTGTGGAAACAAAGAGCTTCAATACAGTTGATATATTAAACAGAAACTAGGAATAATGATCAGGCCTCACTGTGTTCCCACTCTCAGGTACCATGTCACAAAGTCTCTTTGAAATAAGATAAATAAAGTGAGAAATAGTGTGTCCATTATCCAAATTATCCACCTGGATTTATCCTAGTTATGCTCCTTCTGATATAACTAAGTAATGAAATGTACAGGGCCTATCATGCATTCACAAGAAAATGTCACAGAGAAATAAATTAAAACACACAAATAAATGGGGATAGATAGGATATTATATATCAACAGACCATAGAGTGGAAAGAAGACACCCAGGCTTACTGAACACCACAAGACTCAGGAATGATATGGCAGTAATTTCCCTAGTTTTTCCTGTGCCACACATATGCCAAAGCAGGTCCTGGAAAAGCTGGCAACCCATAAACACGAATAGGAACAGACTAAATAAATAACTAACAAATGCCTCAAGAAAAGCCTGCTGTAGCGAAACAGAAAATGTTTAGCACCAAACATCAGTCTCCAGCTACACAGCACAGGAAAAAACAAAAACAAACAACAGCAGAAAAGCAGTGTCCCAGACTCACCCCTGTCAAGAACAGTTAAGTAAGGAGCCAGACTTCCAGCCTCACCTGGCTGTGTAAAGAGGCACCTTTTCCCCCTCTGAGTGAGATCAGAGAAGACTGAATGGGATATAGAAATTTCATTCCCACCCACAGTAAGGAGCCTCCTACAGTGGCAATGGGGCCCATGTGGAGGTCCTGGACTTCCTCCCTATGAACAATAACAGGGCAGGCTTCTCCCTCCAGGCCTGAGTAGTGCCAGAAGCCTGACTCCTGCTAGAACTTCCAGCATGCTCCAGCAGGACTGAGGCGTCCCCATTCATCTTGGTGTCAGTAGAGGTCACACAGGGAGCAGTAACAAGGTGTTCCTCCCCTTCCTGGGCAGAGTGGTGCCAACAGATGGTGAGTGGAGAGCCTGGACTTCTACTTGCATCTGGAAGTATCAAGGTGGTGCGCACCTTCCACTGGCACAGCGTCAGAGGTGGCCTACTGAAAGAACGTGTTATTGAAGTTGGACATGGTGACACTTTGATTTTGAGTAAATCACTCCTGAGAGCACAGTGTGCGTTCAGGTGGGGAGGAGAGGGATGGAGGATGGTGAAGGTAAGAAATAGAGAAGAGGAGTAAAACCAACAGTGGATAGTGTCTGGAAGCCAAGGAAGAAGGAAAAGAATTACAGAACGATCAACAGTGCAAAATGCAGCCAAGAGACCTGATGAGAGGTCCAAAAGTTTTATTTGATTTGGTAATCAAGAAATGATTTTGTCACAAGGGTCACTGGTTTTAGGAAAATGATGACAACAGAGGCCATACTGAATAGTTTTGAAGAGGTCAACTGAGAAAGCAAGGCAGCTAATGCAAGTATAGACGGTATTATAGTATAGAAAGCTTGAAGGAAACAAGGGAGGCTACTTCCATTACTTTGGGCAACTGAACTCAAGTATGCTATTTTTTAAAGTTATTCAGACTGGATCATGTTAACAGGCTGCCACAAGGAAGAGTGGAGGGGGAAGAAGTTGGACACACTGAAGAAAAGGGTATAACGAAAGGATGAGCCTGGAGATTTAGAGTTACGGATACGGGTGAACACCTCAGCCTGGAATAAAAAAAGAAACATTTCATCTTCAGGGAAGGAAAAACAACAGGAAGGAGTAGGGAAATTTTTAGGTGATAGGAGGTTAAAGAATGTTGGAAAATATGTATCTATTTCCCTCAAGAAAACAGGCTGAAATCATCTGCCAACAGTAAAGGACACACGGGTTCATGAAGAGGCCTAGGGAGGTTTGGAATTGCCCTTAAAAACATAAAACTAGACCTAATCAAGCTCAAGTAAATGCTGACAAGTAACCGCTGACTAAGGGAACATGATATTTTAAAAACCTTCACTGGAATCATTTTTCATAAGATCATTTATTTCATGGCTTGGTTTCTAAGTTCAAATTTCACTCAGTGGTGACTCAAAGGCAGTGCTTATTTTCTTACAAAATCAGGCTTCAAGATGAGGTTAACTTCCCAATGCCATTAAAATGTTAAGGAAAATCTTAAAAGCATCATCTCGTATCTCTATAATTTCTGCTTATGTTTTTGTTATTATATTTGAATAAAAAACCTATTTATAGTTCTATAAAATGTTACTTATATTATCAGAAACAGCATTTTTAACCTTAAAAGAACCATGTCTGGTAGATGTTACTTTTCCTGTTTTACAGATGAAGAAACAGAATCAGAAAGGAAATAAATAATATCGTATTCATAGTAGGCAGAAGTGTCAATACTCTATCCCAAGTACTCTGTTTGCTTAAGCAGAATTCTTCCGATATTGTAAATGCGCTTTATGGTAGATCAAAGATACCTTGAACTCAGTTTTTCTGATAATTTTGTTTTTTTATTTAAGAAACAGAAATAAGATTATCCCAAATACATTGGGAGAAAAAAAATTACATTAAAGGAAGTCATATGAATACTATTTTTTTTTATTAGAAGCTGATTTTAGACATTATACCAATACCTTTCTTTAACTTGCTTTATGGAAAATATTATAAGGAACACAATCTGAATTTTAAAATGACCCTTATTGATAATCTAAATGTAGTTAAGTCACTACAAATCAGTATTTTGATAAATGTCAATCCCTGTTTCTCTGGTGGTTTTAAAAGTTCATCTACATCCGCAATCATAAAGGCCAGTCGTAGATGGACAGCCAAGCTTTTCATTGAAATTTGAACGTAACACCTAGAGTTCCTAAAATAAATAAATAAATAAATAAATAAATAAATACTATTTCAACTGTTGAAATATTTGGCAATATTTGACTGCATCATATGATGAGTCAACCAAAACAATGATCAATCTACCAATATTGGTGAAGAATTCAGGTTAGGAAGTCTTCCCAACCAGAACATCGACAATACTCTCAACTGGACAAGAATTTATTAAACATACTAAAGGTATAGAATCACTACATTTTAATCTATAAATTTGAATAGACCTATGTCTGTCAGCAGACAAGCATGCTTGACTACAAACAAGAATATTTTCATATATATACATTTTTTTGCCCCAAACCTTCATAATAAGTCAATAGACTTAAGAACATAAATTTATCCTCAGTGTCCAAAACAAAGTATATGCCTCAAAGTACATTATAGCTCAATAAATGTATTATTAATCATTAAACCAGGAAGGAATATAAAAAATTTCAAAAATGTTCAACCATTGGTTTTGGTGTTCTAAATATACAAATACCACTTCTTGGCATCAGCAGTAGTCTCAGGCTTTAGAATTATAGAGAAACAAACAGATCATCTACTCCAACTCCTTAACTTACCAAGATTTACTTTAGGCAAAAGTGGAATTAAAAGCCAGGTATCTGGATTCACAGATTAGTGCACTTAGCAGAAGTAGCATAGATATAAATAACCTCATCTAATTTCATCTGGCGAGCAAATTCAGAGGCTAAGTGGAACTTTCAGTATCATGCTGAGTTTGCTGTTTTATCATATTCAAAAATATCTTCCATAACAAATGGATAATTAAACAATATTATAATCACAGGAGTAAAATTCTTTTATGTTAATCAAATACTCTTCAAGCCATACTATTCAGGATCTTTTCTAAGTAACAATCAAATTTATAAAATGTTTGGGCTCTTCCATTAGCTTTCTCAGAATGATTCCTACTGAAAACACACAGCAGAAACAACTGAAATAAAACAAACCACAACAAAAATAACAAAATTACCAACAAACCAGTACTTTTAACGCTATGGCCTTCAATTCTACACAAAATAGTCATAATAAGAGTACTAATTTGCATCTATTACCAATCAAAAATAGCAAAACAAATCATTGTGAAAGCTTGTTGGTTTACTGTGTGTGTGTGTGTGTGTGTGTGTGTGTGTGTGTGTGTGTTTTGTGTGTGTGTGTGTGTGTGTATCAGCTTCCAGAAAAATCATTCTGAAGAACTGAATCATCTGGATCATTTTTATTACTCATCAGTCTTGAGACTGTCTGCACAGTACTGACTGAAATGTACTTCAGTGTGCACCTTCCTTCCAAATGAATATCTATGTCAGGTTTATTTATAGCCACTGCCTTCAATCAGTGCATTTCCAGGTATGAGACATAAAATCATCTCAACAATGCTCTTCTATAGAGATGAGAACCAAAACCTGGAAATCTTAACAAATGTCCTTTGAAAAGTTAATGAAAATATCTATAATGTAAAATGTACATTAAGATTCATTAAAGATTCCAAAGGATACTCACCTTACACTCTTTAATAAGCACATATAAAGAAACTCAAGTAATCAGAGAATTCATTTAAACCTTACACATATTTTTGCATCTCTTTATATAATTCAAGATTTTTATCATCACCTCCTGCATTCTCTTTTCCTCACTACGATTTCTTTGAAATTTGGACACTTCTCTTTGTTTCTTACTTAGATATTTTCTCTCTATTTAGGAGCTTTTCCTCCTAAAGTTTTACAAAAGCAGGATATGCTTCCCCCTACTGGGAAAAAATCAAATTACAAGGTACATCTGAACATGTTGCTAAGTATCAAGAAATCAAGTTCCTAGGAAAGATAAAATGTTAAAGAACCAGGGGCACAGCCTTCTCTGACTGTTTCGCCAGCCACAGAAATACTGTGCACTCTACTAAGACTTTCTTACATGCATTTTTTTAGCTTAAGAGATTTTAAAAGTACGCTCTCATTAGTGAAAAATGAATTAATCACTTAGCCTGCTGTCCCAAAGAGAACTCCAATGAGCAGGTTACAGAAAATCATCAAGTTGTAGTATGTTTGGTTTTTTATTTTTATTTTTTTCTTTTAAAGACATTATCAGCTAAATGAATGCACTTCTGGAAATATACTGAAGTAAGCAATTTGAGAACGCCTACTTGTATTTTTAATCATTTTGAAGAATCCTAAGCATTTATTAGCTCATTAATGTTCAATACTCCTATTAGTTTTATGCAGTTATCTTAATTATTTAATAAAGGAAGAGTTTAATTTTTTAATTGACTCTCCTTTCAAATTTAATTTTTATTTGTTTTAATTCAGTAGCCAAGAAAGTAGTAATAAGCATAATTACATTTTACCTTCCCAAATACTCTACAAAACGAACTTGTTCCCTGGAAAACAATTTAGTTGTTTCACCCATTCAACATTTACATTATAAATCTTTTCATTATTTAGTATGTAAAAATAGAAAAACACCTACACATGATTTTTGTTATAAATAATAAACCATCAATAAAATATTTAAACAGGCCTAATGTCTATCTGAATCATATATAAAGGATCAAAATTTTTCCGTTCTTGTACAACTAAGTCTGAAAAAAGAAAGCCTTTCTTTCAATGCTGAATGGCTGCAGAAGGGAAAGTTGTCACTTTTAGTTTTGCTATAGGTTAAGGCCATAACAACCTAACCTACAAAACTGCCTTGTAGTCAATTTGAGGATGAAGCAATTCATTATTAATGAAGCATTCATTTAAAAAAAAGTCTCGAGTTTTTTTAAAGGCATGTGTAGATTATTACAGACATCATGAAAATCTTCAGCAGTTAGAAGACATTATTTCAAGATAAATAGAGTCATTTCTGTCATACAGAAGTTTGTGTGTGTGTGTGCGTGCATGTGTGTGTTTAAAACAACCTTTCAAAGCCATGCAAATGACAACACATATGTTCCTCCGGGGATGAAATCTCCTTTTACACTACAGGTACACAAAAGAAAATGCACACTTGGTAAAACAGTTGATCAATTGTGGAGTGTTCCCAAGGACCAGTAACTCGCAGAGTAACCCAATCATCACACTTCAAATAAATTGATAAGCACTTCAGCCTCTGCCACATTCACAAACACAGACGAACACGCATAGTTTAATCTAGGTTAATACTAAGACTTTCCCTACGAAAGACGGTAATTAGACCACAGAGCATCAGAATCACTTCCCAAAGGCAGCAAAAAATAAAATAAAATGAATTTAAAAATTTTAAAAAATACTGATAGGTATCTAAGAAGCTCTTAGAACACTAACTACATCGCTCATCATTTCCTTCCTACCCCTTTCCTCTGAGAAGTGAAAATACCCCTGTAAACCGCGTTACACTTTATGGTTTCTCTATCAATGATCCTAAAGGGTCACATCACCACTGCCATTAGATGTTGTAGCTTTGGTTTCCCCAAATTAAGACGTTGTGAAAAAGGAGCATTGCTGCCCGCCCCAGGAATAGGCTCCGTCCGCCCGAGCTCTGAAGCCAGCATCTTCAGAGGGAGTTTCTGCGAAGGAGACAGGCGTCCCCTCCCCAACTTCACTCCCCTACCCAAGGCGCGGGTGCGATAGGCGGCCGGAGGTTTGTGCCCATCCGTGGGGGGCACGTCCTACCTTCCGCCAAAAGGCGCGATGCATGCACAAAAGATGGATCCAGGCTATCTTTCTCTGCCATCAGCTCAGGCAAATATTTCTCCTCTTCCATAGCGCGGACTTCGGACAGTCCCCGGGCGAAGCGCAAGGTTCCGCTCGCTCCGACGCAGGGTCTCCGGGCAGCGCCTGGCTCCCGCGCTGCTCCGCCTCCGCCGCGGCGAGAGGACCTTCGCGCGTCCTCACTGGCCCATGCACTGTGTACCTGCGACTCCAGCCGTCCGGCTGCACGGCCCAGCGCCCACACCTGCCCGTCCCTTCCGTCGTCCCTCGCTCGCGCCGAGTCCCAGCTCACACAAGCGGCCTTAACTGGGGAGGCGGGAACAGGACGCGTCCCACCTCTGCCAAACTCTTATTGGTGGGGGTGCCATGGGAGGCGAGGCCCCCGCGCAGGCCGCGGGCTGTCATTGGGCCGCGCCGCACGTCGGATCGCCTGACTGGCAGGAGGAAGCTGCAGCGGGGAGGGGAGCGCAGAAGGTGCAAACGCTTTCTTCTTGCAGCCCAAGCCTTCCCTGGTTATTAGGCATGCCCAGTTGTGTGGCGCCCACAGTGTCTTCAGCTGAGATGCGGAGCGGGTAGAGAGCGGGAAAAGCACCCGTTAAGCAGAGAAGCTCGAGTCCAAGACGGCAGGGAAAATGAGGATGAAGAGTGAATGACTGAGGGGAAGCAAAGCACCAAGGAAAGTCTCAGGAAGGTAGATGGGACTTCACCTGAGTCCCTAAGGCACAGGTGTCTCCTCTCCCTCATGCGGCTCAGATGCACTCCAGTGTGCAGTCCTCAGCAGCGCAACCGGTCTGGAAACATAATGAAGATTGCGTGTGATCGCAGTTTGTGCTTCCAAAGAGCCTGACCTACATCTCGCGGACGCTGTAGGATGTTCATTGATAAACAAATAAAGCGGCTCCGGGGCGATATTGTTGTACAGCGACACGCTTCCAGCGTACAGTCCTTGGGGTATTGACTTAATTCTGGTTTTTCTCCCATCCATCTCTCCTTTCCCCATCCCTGTCTGTGGGAAGGGTTCCGGGAGAGGGCTGAATTTTAAAACTAAAAAGCAATACCATTAGCCACAGTAAGTGAAGAAATTAGAAGGGCATGTGGAAGAAGCAAGAGACTAGAAAATAGCTAACCACGGTTGCTCTAATTTCTCCCTTTTTCCTTATTTTTAGATGTGATAGTCTTTCATCGGGTGCTGTTGCTGAGCTAGTTTGTATCTATCCCACTTAAGGAGAGTTAAATCCTCCAGGTTATCATCAACACTGGAGGCAGCGCTCATCCTTCTCTTACCAACGGGGCCTGAAAATGCAGCTTGCATGCTTCAAATGTTACAGTACTATCTATTGCCTCTTTTTACAAACAATCATTTTTCAATTCGCCGTTCCTCAACCCCACCATTTCTGGTGAGGAAAAATGGGGGATAACTTTTCTACAAATAAAGCATGCTCAAACTATTTCAAGCTGTTACTGTATTCAAATATTTTCCTTATTTATTTTACAGGATAAAGCCAGGAGATTATTTTTTACTTATATTATGTTTTAAAATTTTAACATGACTTCACATCCATTATCTCAATTTGTCCTCAAAGAAGCACTCTGAAAAACATGGTGCAAATATTACTTTCTTTGTTTTATAGATGTGGAAACTAAGGCAGAGGCAGAAAAGTTTAGTGACCCAGAACTAACAAATATGACCTCTTTTGGTACCAGAAATTCTTCACCCAGATGCTGCGCATCTGTTACTATGAGGCCAATGATGAGGAGATATATGGCTAACAAATGTGATAGGATGGTTAAAAGTTTATGAAATAAGCTGTAAGAGCTATGACTCACTGAGAATTTTATTTTTTGACAGTAGGAATGCAACCAATTTTCAGAGAGGTGGTTATAAGCTATAGTAGTAGAGGGTGGATAAGATGCCAATCATGACTAATAAATTGTAAACATTTTGGAATGAATATAAACCAGAAAAATTATTGTGCAATAGTTGTAATCACGTTTTGCTTTGCAGCATATCAAAAGATTAAAAACATAGTGCTGATGGGGAAATGTGCAAACCCAGTTTCATGAATCAAAAAGATGCAGCAACTCATTACATCCAACAACAGCAATTACATTATCCATTCACAATCCTCTTTTCCATGATTAAAGGTACACTAAGAAGCTACCATGGAAAGTAGTCCAAGGGTTGACTTTATTATACAATGTCTCTGGATATCCAGGTCATTATAAATATGGTAAGCTAGGTAGCTAACTTTCATTTTCCTAATTATTAGCAAAAAAGATTTATAATTTTATTTTCTCAGGTAAACTCTTAGCGAATGCCTAAAATTCAGTTTAATAGGGGAAATGCATTTCTAAACAAGATATGGCTGAATAAAGGCACTCACCAAGTGTCCTACACATACACTTATCCAACATCAGATCTATGTTATTTTCAATAGTTGACTCTCTCCCTATGTATTCTGCACTTATTTTACATATAAATATTTTACAGGTCTATGATTATAGAGTGGATATTCTCAGCACAACTTTATTAATGCAAACATTTTATAAACATAAATGTAAACAAATTGAGAGCCTTCTATAGATAACTCGAATAGAGAGTATCATATGTCTATACATGAATAAATTATAACTACTGGTAAGCCCACCTCTTCTTCTAATGGTGTAAATAACTTAACCATAGTCACCACTGAATTGATTGGGCAAAGATTTATCTCTTTTTAAACATGAGTCTAGCCCAGAAAGATTTTATTTTTTTAAGGATATTCTATTTACTACACTATTATTTCAACAATGGGATATTATGAAAAATTTTGCACCACCAATTTGGTTTTGAAGGATGAAGAAGGCATGCATCATAGAATATGTCCTGTAATTAATGCACAATCAGTGTATTCAATAATTTCACACACCCTTATAAGAAAGACCAGGCTAAAGGGGGTTTAATCAGGTTTATCTTTGCACACTAATAAAAAATACCCAACCTGTAATATTAAATAAAACAGGTTTTATTTCAGAGTTCTCATCAACTTTAGGGACACCTCACTAGTCTGACTAATCCAAAAATACATTAGAACCCACTCACAATAAGAACCAAGGATTAATAAAATTATAGCAGCCCAATCATTTATACTAGGCTTTCTAATGCTTTGGTGCCTGGGACAAAGTATAACAAAGTACTAAAATGTTGAATGACTTATTTTCATCTATTAAAGAGCCTGACACAACCCATTACATAGAAGGTGCTTTTTAAAATTATTTCTATTTATTTTACTTTCACTACCTAAAAAAGTGAAATTAGTTCCAGTTTCTTTTATAACTGTCATTATATACAAGTATTTTAGGGTTGCAAGTGGGGAAGATAGGAGTTAGGACTTGGCTGTGCCAACAACCAATAACTAGCATATGCAGTGAGAAATCTTTCATAGGTAATATGTTCAGATCCAAAATTTATGCTGAATGCTAATAAGCCACAGCACAAAATGAATATTCACCACTCAAAGCTGGTATATATATGAATGTGTATGTACGTATGCATGTGTGTGTGTGTGTATATATATATATATAATGTTAATACACACACACATATACATATACATATACATATATATACATACACACTTTTAAGAAAGAGGAAAACTATATTAAAATTGTAATAGTCAATATATACTGATAACAAAAGATAAATACAAGATAATTGCAGATATTTGACTTCTGCAGTCACAAGAGGTGCTCAAAGTGGTTACCATCAGTGTCCAGACACTTCTGAGTATGGCAAACTACTGCTTGAACAATATTAACATCGCATAAAATGTGTATATATTTTTTTGGCACCCTGGTACATATAGAACTTATTTTCATATACATATATACAAAGTTTTCTGAAAACTTTAAAATTATCATATTGAATTTTAGCAGATACAAATTTATAATTTGTGGATAGCAGAAGAGAGACAGAAAGGGCTGATATTTGTTGAGACCCTACTATTGTGCTTGGAATACTGACTGCTCTTATGAATCTTTACAAATGTAAGGAAGGAAGGCCAGTAAAGAAGCTGTTCTTAACTCTAATGTGGCCTAACTACACAAATAAACCATTTTTTATGTTGAAATTATCTGTTTGGAAAACTGACAAAGTTCATCTTGTTATACATCTCTATGGACAACTATAGCACTGACACATTTGGGTTGACATTGATAGCAGCTGAGGAGCAGTTACTGGCTTACAGAAAAGGGGAATGAAGTGATTGTTTCAAGGTGAAAGTTATTGACAATTTTCTTCACATTAAATCATTGAATTGTTGAATCGTAGCTCACATTGATTATTACTAGAGATCAATATATTAAAATATAAAAATCACATCAGTAAAATACAATTTTTTCATACGCAACAAATAAACATCTGAGCTCTGTTGTATTCAGTATAAAATAAACAGATGAAAGATAAAAGATGATGTAATAAAAACATTCTTCTAGTACACTATAACTTTTGCCACAAAGGCAGATGTATAAGCAATTGTTTTATGTCATGACTAAAACAAGAGAAGAAAGGGTAGTTGTTAAATTTCAGTTGGATCATTTTTTTAACACTTGTGGAAAGAAGTGGTTAATATTGAAATAGTCTTTTAAGAGAATACTATCCCACTTAAGGTTTTAAAAGAGTACAGATACTTGGTATAATTTTTTATTATTATTATTCCGGCCTCTCACATTGAATGATGTTGCCATGCAGGAAGTAATCACTATGAAGTCCTACTCTATAAAATAGTTATGACAAAGTAAGTACAAGCCATTTAAAGAGAATGATAATGAAGTTAGAAAACACAGTTCAAGAGACAAGATTTTATCAACCAGTAGTGGGGAGAGAACAAAATAAACAATCAAAGACAGACATTGTGTAAGATATTGGGTGATAAACTATCATGACCATCCAACCAGCAAAGAACTAATAAGTATCATGAAAGTATCTCAATGCATGACAACTAAACATAAGTGTAATCCTTGATTGTATCCTGGACCAGATTTTGTTTTCATTTTATTTTTTTATACTATAAAGGAGAGTAGTGGGATAATTGGTAAAATGTGAATAAGGAATATAGTTTTAGTTTACTGATTTTGGTAACTGCAGTGTGATTATATAAGTGAGTGCATTTTTTAAAGTACATAATAAAGTATTTAAAGGGTAAGGAAACATCATGTCTGTAACTTACTCTCAAATAATTAAGAAAATATATCTGTGCATACATGTACAAGGGCTGTTTGGAAAGTATCCAGCCATGTAATATGAAAAAATAGAGGCATTTCTGGTTGGACTTTTTTTGGATAGCCCTGGTATATACAGAGGAAGAGAAAGGAAGAGGGGAGCAAAGAAAGAGAAAACAAGTAATAAAGCAAATGTAAAATATGAACATTTTGAGAAATTGGATGAAGGCTGTTTTGGAATAGCTCCTATTTCTTTTGTACCTATTATGTAAATCAGAAATTGCTTCAAAATACTTTTTTAAAATTCTAGATATTACCAAAATAACCTCAAAGTACCTTATCGAAACCTCTGTTTACTAGCTAGCATAAGCCCATGCTTTCATCATACAGCCTTTGTTACAGCATGCACTGAACTCATGAATTTGGCCACAAATTACCAAATATGTTTTTAATGACTTTACAAATCTCATTAAAAATGCAAACACATATATGTGCATTACCTACTTACTTGTTTTTTCCAAACAAATATATAATACAAATAATTGCGTTGGTTCAATTATTTCCTTTAAAAATAATATTTTCAGACTTTCTTTAAAAATTGCTAATTTACCACAGAATTTCTTTAAATGAACTAGAGAAAACTATTTTGAAAAGATTCTAGTAACTATAGCTCTATTTTGATGACATGCAAGGAAAATGAGAAGAAACTGTTTAGTGTTATATGTATCTTGTGAATGATCATGGGTTTTAAGTATGTTATAATATTCCAGCATTTCTGGTTTTACCCTGTGTCTCCTAAATATTTGTATTCAGTTTATTGGACAACATAGGCAAAGGGCATGCTTCTTTATATTACAATGTATTCTGTGTGCTCCTGAATGCATTTAGTTAGCTGGTTCAAAATCCAAAGGGAAAAATGGAAATAATGGAACATAGGGACAAAAGTTATATGTGACAAGAGTTCACCATTTTGGCAAATGTTTTGGAGCAATAAATGCTGCCATCTTACTGTGGCAAAACTTTGGGAGCAGTCACCCCTTCATCAAGAAAACACTCATAAAACAAGGAGTAGAAAAACTTTCCCAATATGATAAAAGGCATTCATAAAAAAGCAACAACTACTATCATAATCAAAGGTGAAAGACTGAAACTTACCCACTAAGATCAGGATAAAACAAGGCTGTCTACTTTTACCACTTTTATTCGACTTAGTATTGGAAGTTCTAGTCAGAACAATTAGGGAAGAAAAACAAATAAAGGGCATTCATATTTGAAAGTAAGAAGTTACATATTTGTTCATGGATAGTATGACCCCACATGTAGAAAATCCCCAAGAATACATAACAAACTGCAAGGACTAACAAAAAATTTCAGCAAATTTGCAATTCGAAGATCAGAACACAAAACTTAGTTACATTTCTATACATAAGAAATAAATAATCTTAAAAAAAGAAAAAATTTCCATTATGTTAGTATACAAAAGAATAAAATACCTATGAATAAATTTAACCAAGAAGATGAAAGACTTTTTTTGTTTTTTTTTGCTTTTCGGTGTGTGGGTAGCTCCCTGACTGGGAATCGAACCCAGGCCGCAGCACTGACAGCGCCAATGCCGAAGCCTTAAGCCACTACACCATCAGGAACTCCCAGAAGATGAAAGACTTATACACCTAAAATTATAAAACTATAAAAACTAAAACTATAAAATAAAATTACTGAAAGAAATTAAAATGATCTAAATACATTGAAAGACACCCTATGCTCATGAATTGGAAGACTTACTATTGTTAAGAGGATACTACTCCCCAAAGCAAACTAGAGTTAATGTAATTTCTATAAATATTTCAATATCATTTTTGCAGAAATGTAAAAGTCAATCCTCAAATTATAAAGAATTGCAAAAGACCCCAAATACCCAAAACAATATTTAAAAAGAACAGAATTGGATTATTCACACTTCTTGACTTCAAAACTTGCCAAAAACTACAGTAATAACAAAATAGATTTACAAATAGTGAAGTAGACTTGAAAGCCCAGAAGAAAACATATATTACATAATATAGCTATGGCCAATTGATTTTCACAAAGGATGCCAAGACCATTCAATCAGGAAAAAAAACAGTCTCTTCAACAAGTGGTGCTGGGACAATTGGATATCTGAAGGCAAAGAATGAAGCTGGACCCGTCTCATACTATATTTAAAAAGTACCTCAAAATGGATCAGCAGCCTAAGTATAACACTTAAAGCTACATGACTTTTTGAAGAAAACACAGGAGTAACTTTTCATGACCTTGGATTGGCAATGAATTATTAGATATGACACCAAAAGCACGTACGACTAAGGAAAAAATAGGTGAATTGGACTTTATTCAAATTTTAAAATTTTGTGCATCAAAGGACATTATCAAGAAAATAAAAAGACAACTTATAAAATGAGAAGAAATATCTGATTAAAAGCCTTGTACTAGAATACATAACAAATGTTTACAACTCAACAACAAAAAGACGGCTCAATTAAAAAAATTGGCAAAGGACTTGAATAGACATTTCTCCAAAAAAGATACACAAATGGCCAAAAAGCACATGTATCATTAACCATTAGGAAGATGAAAATCAAAATTACATTATGATCACACCGCATTATACCCACTATGATGGCAATTATTTTATTAAAATAGAAAAATAAATTTTGGCAATGATATAGAGAAATATTAATCCTTACACATTGCTGATGGAAGTGTAAAATGGTGTAGCTGCTAAGAAAAACAGTTTGACAGTTTCTCAAAAAGCACGCATAAAATTACCACATAACCCAGCCATTCCACTCCTAAGTATATATGCAAAAAAATAAAAAACAGGTACTCAAGCAAATATGTGTACTATATATTCATTGCAGCACTATTTACAATAGCCAAAAGTAGAAACACACCATATGTCCATCATCCATTAGATGGATAAATGAAATGTATATATTCACACATGAAAAATTATTCAACCATAAAAAGGAATAAGGTACAGATACATGCTACAATGCAGACGAACTGTGAGAACATTATGCTGAGTAAAAAAAAAGACAGATGTAAAAAATTTACATATTCTGTAAATCCATTTATATGAAATAGCCAGAACAGCTGTATTCATATGAAGGCTTGACTAAAACACAGGATTCATTCAACATAACTCTTAGTTAGAGACCTCCGTTTGTTATGACATAGAGCTCTCCATGGCCCTGTTCACGTAATAGTAGCTGATTTGTGGACTACCCAAGGGTGTAAATACTAGGAGCCAGGGATTAACTCTAGAGGGCCATCTTTGAGGCTGGCTACCAAAACTGCAATTCATGTAATTCATTTTGAAGTGGGTATTACTATTACCTTCCCCTTTTTACAATAAGAAATAATAAGGCATGAGGAGTTTAAGTTTCCCAAAGTGTCAAAGCTAACATGTAATAGAATTAATATTCAAACACAGGAAAGTAGGCACAAGAGTCTGTGCACCTGAGAACCACCTGATGTTAAATATGACATAATTGAATGTGGCTAGTGATGATATCACACACAGAATTCTTAGTACTTGTGAAAAATATAAACAGTTCTTTCATTACATATGGTCAATGCTACTTAAAGGCCATCTCTGTGGGTAACCTATCTTCAAGATAAAAAATGTCATCCATCTTCACAGGACATCTTAAGTGCTAGCATTAGTTAAATACCACATAAACCATATAATATAAAAAGAATATTTAAAATGTAGAATATAAAATTAAGATATGTACCTTTCTGGATTACAGACTATTTCTTTAAGTAAATTTAACTATTTTAGGATATCATTGAATTACAAAAGTAGGTATTTTCTCTGATTGACTCAGATTATTGATAACAATTTAAAGACTATGAACTTTTACTTAACTCTGAAAAAATATCAACTACATTGAATATCATAGTTACTATATTCTTTCTAAATGTTATTTAAAGCAAGACAATGATTGTTAACACAAACCCACCAATTCAGGTAATCTCATTCCTGGTACCAGAGCTACCCAAGTCGTTCAAAGAGTAAGTGAAACCACAAACATATTTTACGATGCTCTCATGTAAGTACATACCTTCCATAATCTGATTTATTGTTTGAAATGTATTATGAATTACATGACAGATGTCATGAGATTATATACCAGTTTTTTATTATTAATTAAAAAATGAGCAGCTGTTTTAGTTTCCTGTTGCTGCTATATCAGATTACCACAAATTTAGTGGCTTACTATAATAAAAAGTTATTTTACAGGTCTATAGGTCAGAAGTTTCACATGGGTCTGACTGGGTTAAAATCAATGTATGGTCAGTGTTGCTTTCGCATTGCTTCATTGGAGAGCTGGCTTTTCCAGTTCCTAGAGGCTCCTTGCATTCCTTGCCTCATGGATACCTTCCTTCTTTTTCAAGGACAGCAATGGCTGATTGTGTTCTCCTCAAATTACAACACTCTGACCCACTCTTCTGCCTCCCTCTCTACTTTCAAGGACCCTTATAATTTCACTGGGCCCAGAACAATCTCCCTATTTTAGAGTCTGTTGATGAGCAATTGTAATTTCATCTGCAACTGTAGTAAGGCTGTATAGCACCCCCTCAAAATGTTCGTAGCCTCATCCCCGGAACTTGTGAATATATGACCTTACAAGGCAGAGGAGATTTGCAGAGGTGATTAAGTGAAGTATCTTGAAAAGGAAAGATTACCTGAATTATTTGGGTAGGGGGCCAATGTCAGCAAAAGGATGCTCATCAATTGGAGGCAGGAGGGTCAGAGACAGACAGAGACAGAGACAGAGACAGACTGAGAAATAAAAAGCCAGAGAAACAGAGAGAGATAGAAGGACAGACAGAGAAAGAAAGAGGGAGGAAGAAGGAAGAGAGGGAAGGAAACGAATGAAGAGAGTGGTAAGAGAGAAATAAATAAAGAGAGAGGAAAGAGAGAATGAGAGTTTTAAAGCTTTTATTCAGCTGCCTTTGAAGATGGAGGAAGGAGCCACCGCCAAGGAAAGAGAGTGGCCTCTAGGTGCTAAAAAAGACAAGGAAACATATTTTTCTCTAGAACCAAACCCCCAGAAGGAATGCAGACCTGCAGGCCCACTTTAAAATTCTGAATTTCAGAACTATAAAATAATAAAATTATATTGTTTTGAAGTACTAATTTTGTGGTAATTTGTTACTGTAGACATAGGAAAGGAATACAACACAACCTTAACATGTTCACCAAGTCCTGGGATTAGGATGTGGGTATCCAGGGGCTGGGTGGGGAGTGGGGGGGGTGAGGCATTATTACGCCGACTATAGCATCCATATTTGTAGGCAAACGAATGACTAAGTATTCATTCTGGCAATTATATTAGTCACTGAAGTATTGTCTTCTATTTAGATGAAAATAATTTTCATGTGTGATGATGATCATAAATAAAAAAATGTATTCACTTTCTGACAGCAGGGTAATGGCTTTAAAAAGCCTTTTCCTTTCTCAAAATTCTTTGATAAATCCTCCATAAAAAGAAAAATTATGTCTACATAGCAGCCAAATGGAAATGTGACTGAACTGAAAACGTAATATTCTACAATGAATACTAATCCATCCTTTCATTAAAAATAAAATATAGCTCAGCTAAAAATATTGGCAGTGCACTGTTTCACCAATGTTTATGAAGTATTCTTTGGCATAAGTTTAAAACATGTACTAAAGTCTCAAAATGGCTTTTAGAGAGTAAAATGAGGGGAAACTTAAATTTCCTACAAAGCAAATCAAAAGGACAAGTGAAACCAGATCAATGATGGAAGAAAAATAGAGAAAGATCCAAACGATGCAGCACCAGCATATGACAGAAAAATCTTTAAATAAAACTAATCAAAGTGCAAACTGGAATAGCTACAAATGCTGAGAATAATACAATGTTATTCAAGATTAATACTGGTTTTAATTTTTTTTAATTCATTACTGAAGGTAAAAGTGTCACTCAGGGAAAGGCAAAACAAGATACTACTATTGACAACTGAACACAAAATAAGTTTAAGAGAGATGTTTAGGACCGACAAACTTTCATAAGGTAGTCAAGGACACAATTCAATTGAATGGATTTCTAGGGAAAATAAGTAATTTTATATTCACTAGAATAGTTTCATATTCATTACTATACAGGCAAAAGGTGCTTTAATGTATTTTACTTTCTTATAAAAATTACAGCGTCAGGCAGGGCATGTTATAAGCATTCGTGAAGTTAATCCCTGTATTTTTTGTGCCTGGACTTACAGAGTGGTCTGTTATTCTTTATCCATAAACATGATTCCAAAAGTTATTCAGAGTCTATTTCTTGGGAGGCAGTGTTAAACATGATTTAAAAGTTTTGGATTCACTCTGTTTCATTTTCACCTGGAGAGTTGAATCCAGTAAATATACATTTTAAAACATTATTTCAAGTGAGAACATTTTAGGATCCATTCTGATAGTTTTCACATTATGAAAAAATGACTCACTCAATGAATGTTTGTTGAATTGAATTTCTTCTGAACTGTAACTGTGAGACAAAAAGTAGAAAAATGACTAATAAGAGGATGAAAGCCAAATCATCAATCACATCATAAAGATATGAGCATCCCTGCATTTAAAAAAATTGTATTTTCTATCATCTTTGCTTAATCCCTCCCTCCCTTCCTTTTCTTTTTTCCTTTCTAAAACTTATTGAGCATCTACTATTTGCCAGGCGTTGTACACTGATAAAAAATAAACATATTCCCTATTCTTTTAGACAAGTGGATAAGGTACACAGAAATCAAACAAGAACAAGAACAAACAGATAAATAAATGTCACGGGTAATTACTATTATGAAGGTAAAAGTTTGGTCCTCTGAGAGAGAGTAAAGGTATTGATGGAAGGAGACAATTTTGATTAGGTTGTTAGGGGAGATCTGTCCAAAGTAAATTAAAGACAGAAAGATAAAAAATTAGCCAGGGGAGGTATGGAGTTAGAACCCTCTAATCAGTATGAGCATGAAACACGATACAGTTTAGTATATACTTAGAAAACTGGAGGCATTACGGAAGCATACTGCAACATTAGGTCGAGGGGTAGACAAGAACCAGATAAACATAGGACTCCAGCTGTTAGCTAGTCACATTGACTTAAAGACATTTTTCAAGCTCCCTTGTAACTTGTGGACCATGGGATTCGTTTCTGGCCAATATTATGCAAATCGAAGTTTCTTGTATGCTTTAGGTAGTCCCTTCAAAGAGAAAGGAACACACCCTTCTGCCCTCTTTCCTGATTGCTGCTTCTGATGTCTGGGGCTCTTGCAGTTAGTTATCCTGGACCACGAGCTTGAGAATCACACCTACACGGTGAATAGGAAGGAAACTGGTTCTCTAACAGCTACGCAGAACCATCATGACAGCTCTGGATTACTTTTTACATATTTTTTTATCTTAGGGAGGAAACAACTAACTTTTTAAAGTGATGGTTACTTAGGATGTTTCTGTTATTGCAGCCAATACCTAAAACGAGAGACTGATGTAATAATTCCAATGAGAGATGACAGTGGCTTGTACTATAATGATAGTGGATATGAAGAATAAATGACATATCCAAGATATATTCTGGGGATAGAGAACAAAAGCCTTAATATTATATTGGATATGGCATAGTGAGGGAAAGAAAAATGTCAAAAATTAATCCAAGATAAGTGGCTTGAGCAACTATTTGGTAGATGGTGTCATTATTACTGAATGGAGACAATCTGAGAAGGCAGAGACTTAAGGGGAAATAAAGACTTCACTTTGGATACATTTCAGAAATACTTAGTTGTTCCTTCATATTTGCTTAAAATCTGTGCTAAATCTATCAAGAATGTATATACCTTCAGAAATGAACTATTTGTTAAATTCATTGTACAATTCATAGTTACTTATAATTTTACCAGTTCTATAGCCAGTTTAGGAATTCTCACTGAAGCTGTTTGGGGTGAGGGGGTTGCTTTTATTTATTTATTTTTAAGTTACTAATAGATTAAGTTGCTGGGGAAACTTGTAATTTTCTTTTGGTTGTTATGTATGCTATAGAGAAAAAAAATAACCAAACAGAATCTATATTTACAATAGTAGCTTCTCTCATTTTTCTCCAGGGGATACTAATGTTTTTGGAGGCTAGTGATATACAATGTTATAGAATTCAGGCCTGAATCACAGAACTTGTCATCATCATTTTCTGGATGGGTAACTCAGAGAAATTAAGTAATGTCACCAAGGTTATATAGCTAGAAAAAAAGCCAAATAAGAATTCAAAGTTAGATCTGCCAAATCCTAAGGCTGGTGTTTTTATCACTAAAAATTGCTTCTTCCTTGTATGTTCATCCTATAAATAAAGTTATATTCAAAGACACTACCTTAATGCTAATTAGTTATAATGAAGAAAATTACTTTTGCAAATACATTTACATATTTATTCACACATATTCATGTATATACACTCTGAAAACTTTCCAATGAAGAGCAATATATAAAGAGGGCAACCAGAGGAGAACTTTTCATGAGAAACCATATAGCCCTGGGTAGCCTCTGGCACTGATTAAATTGAAGTTTAAAAAAATTATAATTTAGTTCCATCTTCAGACAGTCCATTATCAAAGCATAATGCCTTTTAAATGAGTTGAAAGAAAGCCCATAGGCAGTATAAAGTAGTAAAATCAGAAATGATAGTCTACTGCTTGATATTTAAATGAGAAGTAAGAGAAGTAAATAAAAGGGCACTGCCAATTCTAGCCAGAAGAAATTACAGTGTAACTGCTGGAGAGAAGGCTGGAATACATTTTTATAGAAAGATAATAATTTAGTGATACAGAGAGTTCTTTACACTAGATTCCTTATTTTTAAAATGCCCTGCTTTCCTGTAGTATATTAATTGCTCAATATCCTGGAGTTCAATTATTTCATTATTTATACATGTAAACCATCATGCAATTTGTTTCTCCTAAGTATTAGATTCAAATGTAGAGAGATTATATAAAAGAACACAAACTATATTGTGTTTCATTCAGAGTTCATTATATAAAAGGATTTGCACTAAGTGATGAATGGAGACAAAAGAGAAATTTGTAGTTTCTTACCTAAAGGAGTTCATATCCCAGTGAAAGTAACATATATATGTTGTACACACACACACACACACACACAACATGAAAACTAATACATCCTTTCATTGAAAATAAAATATAGCTCAGCTGTATATAAAAGTAATATATATAAATAACTATTCGAGTGAAGGCATTATTCATTATGTATATGCTATAATTGTATGTCAACAAAAACACGCTTCACTGCTCATGAACTTATTTAGTATGTAGTTCATTGCTAATGGCTGTGTGAGAGAAATAAACAATGATATAACATATAAATAAATTTGTATCCTTATAAGTGGTCTTCAATTTGCACTCGGCATATTTGAACATTGTATATTGATAACCCAATCATTTTTAATTCTAAACAGAGATTTTTCATCTGACTACTAAAAAGTTAGAGCAACTCTTTTCCCCCTCTCCCCCGTTCTGTAACTTTTTCTATTCAGTGATGCTTCCTAACTTATTTTGGGTTTCCATCAGGTCACCCTCCTCCTACTCTAACCTCCCTTTTAAATTAGGAAACTACACTCTGTCAGTGATGAACAGACACTTATGTCATCTGCAGGGTTCCTTGCTGTGTCCATATCACTTGAAGGGCTCCCTCTGGGGTTGAGGGAATGACAACGTTTGGAGGGTGCTGCATTTCCTACTTGAACAAAGGTTAGCATTCTTGTCCTCTCTCAAATTTAACCCCTGGTTTGTCCAACCTTAATCCAAAACTTTCAGACAGACTATTGTTTTTGTATATTTGAAATTATACTTAAAAAGTGTAATTTTCATATCTTTTTCTTAATACAGATTTTCCTCTATGTTTTCAGTTTTTCTATTAATTTATATTATTAATACTACTTTTTAAATAGCAAACCTTTTTTTCTCAAAGTTCTGGAGGCTGGATATCTAAGATCAAGGTGCCAGCAGATCTGATGTCTGATGAGGAACTTTTTCTTAAAATAAGAATGTCTTACAGAAAATTATCATTTTAATCAAAACGGAAGTTACAATATTTTTAAAATAGAATTAGAATTCATTGCTATCTATTATATTTTAATGCGTTAGGAAAAGAAAGAAACTTTGAGAGACATCTGTGAAAGTGAAATAAATGTACATACATAAGCATTCCTTTTAAGCATGATGGTTATTTTAAATAATTTAAAAATTATCTAATTATCTGACATTGGATGTATTTTCCTTCTGGTGCTAAAGAAGATATGCTTAATTGGAAATATACAATTGTATTTTAAAAACTCAATTAAAAGTAATTTTCAATTTAAAATGAAATCATGTTTTAAATTTAACATGTAGTTTCAAAGTAAAAATTTTAATACAGTGGACTGATGGTAATATTTCCTGACATGTTAATTCAGAACACACAAAATATTTCTAGAAGGCTTAAGTATATAAACTGATTATTTTTACTCTGTGTAGGGAGATGAAAGCTTTCTTAAAGCAGAACATTCTAGTCTCACACTAGATACCCATTCAAACAAGTAAATGTCAAGTTACAGGTCAGATAAAAAAATTATTATTTCACAGAGAAACTTCAACAAATTCCAGGTATTTTGTTGTTGTTGTTAAAAGAATATGGGTTCAGAATAAATCTGTGTGAAAATATATTTTACCCAATGTGGCACAGGAAAATTTCATAATTAAATAGACAATAACCAGGTGAGAGAATGAAAATGATTGAAAGAATTACCTATTGAAAACACCAGTCTGAGAATGTTGCACTTGTGAGCTCAATCCAAATTTCTTAGAGCAGTCTTACTCATATTCTACACTATATGTTGCGGAGACAAACATATGGCAATGCCATTATTTTAAGAAGTTAGTATAAGTGAATCAAAACTTTATTTTTAATATTCCAATTTCAATTATAGACAAAAATATAACTCATAAATTTGATAAAAGCAAATATGCTCATTAGTATATCAAAATTGTTTCTAGTAATTGAGATTAATTCTCAGAAATGAAAAGGTAGTTCAATAAGAAAGAACATAAATCTGTGTTTAAGGAAGGGTTTGAAGACTAACTCGTCTACTTATTGGATGTTTAACTATGTCAAGGTAATGAAACTTGTCATGCTTGACTTTCTTTATCCATAATGTAAGACTGATATGTATCTCAGACAAGTGTTATAAAGATTTAGGTTGATTAATACTATTAAACACTTAAGACAGTGTCTGGAAAATTATGAGTTCAGTATTAGAGTAATGATTGTTGAAGTTATTATCTTTATTAGAAAAAGGATTAATAGCAATTCAACACAATATATCACTGGAAAAAATAAATATAAGCTAGGAAGGCATTACATAAAGCTCAAAATCTATTACTGAAAACTTAAAAAACAACACCAAGATAAGTTAACTTCTATTGAAAAAGAATATAAACTTAAACTAATGATTTATATAATGTCATGGATATACAAGGCTTGTCAGAAAGTATCCAGACATGTAATATAAAAAATAGAGGCATTTATGACTAGATATTTTTTGGATAGCCCTCGTACTATTGATATCATAGTCATTTTATTTATTCCAACACCCTCAGTCACCCAATTCCCCCATCTACAGGGCACTATGTTTTAAAATCTTGCATGCAGATAAAGGAGTGGAAGACTTTGAGGAGGGGTTTAGGAATCAGGCGCATCACTCTGCCCACATTCATTTGAACTCAGCCACAGGGTCCCACCTAATAATAGAGAGAATAATAAATACAGTGCGACCAAGAGAACAATAAAATGATAATGGTGAGTACATAGAAGTTCCTCTGCTACACACTTAGTGATGTATATTTAGAATGTTTTCAATATTTTATTAATATTAACAGGATAAGTTATGCCATTTTTCATGTATATGAACACATCTCTAAGATAATTTCCTATAAACAGAACACATTTATAGGAAATTTAAATATTTAAAATATTGAGAGATATTTCCAAATTAACTGCCATTATATTTTTTAATTTCACTTTTTTTTTTTTGACATTTTAGATTCACAGCAAAATTGAGAGAGAAGTACAGAGACTGCCCATACACCCTGTGCTCGCACGCATGCGTAGCTTCTCCCGTGGTCACCAGCCCCCACCAGAGTGGTACACATTTTACAATGGAGAAGCCTGCACTGACACATCAATGTCAGCCAAAGCCACAGTTATTAGGGTTCACACCTTGTGTTGTACATTCTATGGGTCTGGACAAATGTATATTGCTATGTATCCATTATTATAGTATTACACAGAGTGTTTTACTGTCCTAAAAAGCCTCTGTGCTCTGCTTATTCATATCTTTGATATCCCTAATTCTTTCCTCCATCTGCTCAGCTCTGTTTCCTAAATTCACTATTTCATTCCTCATCTCTTTTAGTGACTTCTTCATCTCCAGAGTTTCTATTTTATTTTTTTTTCTTTAATTTCAGTCTCTTCTATGATCTGTTAGGTGTTTCTGAATCATTTGTTAAATCTAGGACTGTGTATTCTCCATACATGGGGTGAGATTTCCTGAGTACTCTACTCAATGTTCTATAAATTATGAAGGTTTTTTTGTTTTGTTTTTGTTTTTTTCAGTGTGGTTGGTTGGAACCACTATTTCAGGCCCTCCTGGATGCTGAGCACTCTTACCTTTAACACTTCCAGATTATTTGTTCCTCAGGCCCTGGGTAGTTTCCTCAGATCTTGGGCTAATTAGTTCTTTGTTGAATACTTGAGGGAAATTCTCTGTAGATCTCTGGAGTTCTTTCTGTGTGTAGCTCTCATCTTTTTGGTACTCTGTGAACTCTAGTTTCCTTGACCCCTGCACTGTCATCTCCATCTTGAGCTGGGTGCTTGTGTTATACCTTGGGTTAGAAGATTTCTCACAGCAGTCAAAGTGATGGACTAATTATAGAGCTCACCTTTGTTGTTTTCTATCTCTCAGGGGTCTTTGTCCATTTTTATGTGTTGTTCACTGTTTTTTTAATTGTTTCTGCGGGAAGTTAAATCTAATACCTATTTCTCCATCTTGTTGAAAAGCAGAATTCCACAAATAAAATTTTAAAATAACAAACTGAACTTACTCATTTCAGTCAGGGTCCCAACAGAAGTGGCTGGCAAAAAATAAGAAAAATTTAAAGAATGTTTATATTTGAATAGGTTATTTACAGAGGTATGCCGGCATATAGGGAGTCCACAATGAAAAGTATAATGACCTTAGAGCAGCAGAGCTGTTACTAACCCTAGACCTTTACAGCCCAGGACAAAAGGTGTTGACTAGGATTCAGGAAATGTATACATAGAGAAGACTTCCTGGAGAAGACACATGGTCTGCGGTGACTCTAAGGGGAGGGACCACGAAACTATACTGATCTCACTCTCTTCCACTCCTCCTTTCTTCTGCCTTTGAGTGAAACCTAACCAGAAGCCAAAGGACAAGGAAGAGTATGAAACAATCTACATAGATCAGCTTCTTAAAGCACAGAACAGGGAGGATTTGCAAAGGAAATGGAATCTATCCAGCACAAGATATTTTTGGCATTCCTGCATCCACGCAGTTGTATAAACCCCAGTGACCATGTTTGATTCTCTCATGTCCCTCACCTGCCCATTCTGATTGGCTAGAGATTCTGTAGATTCTACTTCTTAATATGTTGCTACTTACTGCTTCCGACTGCCCTGCTTTAATGACTGTGCTCACCATGTTTGCCTGCAGTTTGCCACAACCTCTTACAAGTACTTCCCTGGCCTCTCAGCTGTAGTCGGTTCTCTTCAGTACCTCCGTTCTTCAGAGATGTAATGGAATTGTTTGTTCTTTGTAATTCATATCTGATCATACCATTTCCCACCTTTATATTTTCCAATTGTTCAAGCTTTTCAATGTGGATTGCAAAATGATCCATTTTCTAGCTTCTGCCAGTGTCACCATTTTAGGCAAGAGGAAGTTATAGTAAAAATAAAATAATGTGAAGCTGGTTTTAAAGCAGGTTTTTTTATAAATTACCCCTGACAACTCCTGATCTAACCCTGCAAATGTTACCAATCTTTTATTACAGTTATTACCAGGTTCCTATCTCAACCAATGAGTGCCTCTTTAGCACTCATTAAACTAAGAATTACTTCTATTAATCTTTTTATTATTTTCTCTTAATAAAAGACTGCTCTTCATGTGAGGCAAACCTTGCATCAAATTCAGATGCGAATTATTTCTCATTCTTAAAGTATTCAGGATCAATACTTAATTCACTTTATTGCTTAGTGAACCATCAATTAATTCAGTTTCTAATCCAAGTTGTATTTTATATGCACAATGAAACACTTCGTATAGTATCTTAATATTTTAAACTCTTGGTTGCAGAGAATATATTTGAGCCACTTTCTTTTTTATCTCAGATAAATACAAGGTAATATTGTTCAAGTGACACTTCATTTATCTAAATCAGCCTACAAGTGTAGAAGTCATTTGCTCTGTTTGGAAGGGAACAGACAACTTGGTGAACAATAATGATAAAATTTGATGTGCACTTACAAGATCCAGCTTCTCAGTAGCTCTTCCCATTGTAGTTCCTTAGTCACTAAAATTACATCCCTCACAACATTGCTCTCATCTTTTAATTACATCCCCTTAAAAGTTTAAGTATTTATGGAATGCCAGGGAATGTCTGGGTCTTCATCTGGTTCTACCACTTATTAACTTGGAAAATTTCCTGTTTCTATCAGCTTCCTCACATATAATATGTGAATAATAACTCCTACCTTAGGGAAATTTTGTGAGGAATAACTGAGTTAATGCATAAAAAAGGTGAGAGCAGTGTTTGAAATATGGGAGGCAATCTACAAGTATTATTATTATTATTATTATTATTATTATTATTATTATTATGAAATCAAATATATCTACTTACTCTGGTCCTTCTCTCTAAGGCCAATCAGTTAGGTGGATTTGTATATTGCTCCCTATTCATTTACACCTCACCTGGGACCTCACTCTCAATTTTCTTACTTGTTTTAGATCTTCCATTGTTTCTTGGCACTAGCTTTTTCTTCCCAGCATTTAGATACCTTAAATATTTGCTCAGCTGTAAACATGCTTCTCACAGGTCTCAGTATAATTCATGCCCTCTCTTTCTTTAAGTCTTTGCAACCCACTTCCTATCTCCCTTGCCTACTTTATTTTTCTCCATGGCACTTAGGGATAGCTCATGCTTTACTTATTTATATTCCTTCTCTTCCTATTCAAAATAAATTCCATGGGGGCAAGTTTTTTGGTTCATTATTTTCATCATAATATCTCAGTGCCTGATAAATAGTAGGTGTCCAATATATATTAATTGAACTAAGTAATGGAAAAATCATAATGTAACAATTTTAGAGCCTGAATGATACAGCTATTGACCCATCACTTACCTATGCTTCACAGACCAACATCTACAAGGAGTTATCTATACTGAATTCTTTTCATTTCCCACTCATTTCTCATTTGACAGCAAGGTGACCTCTACTCTCTCCATTTCATTTAAGTGTTCTTATCAATTAAGTTAAAATATATGCTGCATCTAATTTAAATCATGGAAACATTGGGTATACATTTTGCTACTAGCTTCAATTTCAAGTAACTCAAATTCTAAAATATCAAAAACCTTTCACTGTAAGGCAAATATTGTAGAAAATACTTAATTAATAATATATTTCAGAGATTTAGAGAAGGTAGGCACTAATACATAGACACATACCCTCTGTAAGATGGAGAATGATCATGTGAAATAAAGAGAACAGTTGAAAAAATAGAGATCAAGACAAGACTTGTACATTTACTGTAAATAATTATATTAATTAATAGGTAATGTACAGCATCAGTGGTTTTGGCAATAAGCAGTAGACAGTGATTCAGATTATTAGTATTAGAAAGAGGCTGTCTTTATTGCTAGCATGGGATATAGGGGGAAAGTCCTTGTAAGGAATGAAATAAATGAGCAAGATACAATCCCAGAAAAATGGGGAAACACTTCCATTTATACCTGTGATAAATTAGATGGTATTGAAACCCTCCCATGCTAAATAACTGTTCAAGTTACATATTTACAACTTCTTAAAAGAGTATTCAGCAACCAATGGAAAGTTCTGATCCCTAAAACAAAGAAGAGCACACATTTTAACAGTACATACCTCCCAGATTTCTCTGTGAGGATTTTTTGCAAACTGCAGCTAAGGAAAATAGACTCCTCTCCTTCCCCCCTAAAAAACACTATGTTCTCTGAAAAAAGATAGATACTGTGATTTAGGGATGTCAAGAAAGTTGGCAACAGATATGGGAGACTTGAGAATGTAAAATTAACTCAGAGCTTTTACTTTTAGATAGCGTCTAAGCTGTGAGTACACAGGTGGTTTTCTGAAAAAACTAGCATAGGACATCTATCAAAGTCTAGAAACAAAAAAAAGAGATTGTGACACTGTACAATGTGAAGCCATTAGATACAGATTGGAGTACAAGCTCTACTGGAATGGGCAGACCTTCCTAAACCTATGCAGACTTCCAGTTGAAACTGTAAAACGGCCATACTGTACAAATAAAGACCATACCATAAGAGACTATGAATCATGCTTTAAGAGTATTACTATATGGAACCCAAAATTGTCCCTCCCTAATAAAGCTTGAAAGTAACCCTTGATTGAGTTAGTGTGGTTGATGGCAATGTAACCACATCCCAGAACAAAACTTAATATTTAGAAGATATTAAAATAACCCAAAACCATTCAAGGTATTTTCCAAAATATCCAGGACTAAGTATATAAAGAAGGAGGAAATAAAAAGTTCAGTTATGAAGAGATAA
The DNA here is from genome assembly GCA_004026885.1 of Lyroderma lyra. Classification (NCBI taxonomy): domain Eukaryota; kingdom Metazoa; phylum Chordata; class Mammalia; order Chiroptera; family Megadermatidae; genus Lyroderma; species Lyroderma lyra. Next base: position 28,903 of record PVJL010005689.1, on the reverse strand, counting down.
AATAGACCCAATGATAATCCAGATGTTCAATTTAGAAAACAATATTTTCAAAGTAACTGTGAATGTGACAAGTTGAGGAAATAAAGAAACAATTAAGTAAAATATGGCCAAATATGTCAGATGGAAAAGTTCAACAGAGTTGAATAATAGAGTAAAATGAAAATTTGAGAAATAAAAAATGTGTGTCAGAAATACAGAAATCATGAGGTAGAATAAATTGCAGACTTGATAAGCAGAAGATAAGATTAATAAACACACACACACACACACACACACACACACACACACACGGTGCGCGGGGGTGGGGGGGGAGGTGCCAAAAAAATGTATACATATTTTAAGATACGTTTTCTATGTATTACATAAATACTGATGGTAACCACTTTGAGCACCTTTTGTGATTGCAGAAGTCAAACATGAATTGTATTCACCTTTTGTTACCAGTATATAGTGACTATTACCATTTTAATACAGTTTTTTCCTTTCTTAAAATGTGTATACCTTGGCATCCTCTGTGTGTATGTGTGTGTGTGTTTGGGGGTGGGGATGTGTATGATAAGATACATATTGTAAGCCTTAGAGCAACCACTAAGAAGAATAACCCAAAAATATAACTAAAATGTCATAAAAGGAATTAAAATATTCCACTCAAAATATTCACTTAATACAAAAGAAGGCAAAATAGGAAGATTAGAGGAACAAAAATCATAGGACAGAGTAATGAAAAACTAGATGTAAATCCAAACATATCTATAATAACGTTAAAGGTGACTAGGTTAAGAATTCTAATAAAAAGGTAGAGAATGTCAGATTGGATTAAAAGTTTAAAGAAAAAGATCCAAATACATGCTCTTTTTTGCAGTAGCAAACTTTACATTCGAAGAAATAAATAGATTAAAAGTATAGTGAAAATATGTGCCAGAAAATCATATCTGGAGAGATGGTTCTAAAAAAGCAGCTAGGATTATCAGATATTTCTTGAAAATTTTTGGAAAAGTGCTGAAATTCCAACTCCATGCAGACAGAAAGGGCAAGAAAACAATATTAATTGGTGGTCAAGGGTGAACATCTAGGGTGAGGGACTATCAAAGTTTCCTATACAAGCACATTAGTGCAGACCCGTGGAGAGGTCATGTGGGTGGATTGTGGAACCTCAACTATGAGTTTAAGAATTGTAAAATTCTAGTCCTGGGGTTGAGAAGGAAATGTGACAAACAAGTTTACAACATGAAGACAAGTTATGAGCCCTGCAAAGCTAGAAGATAATCTCCTATTTTCTCCTTAGGGAAAGGGATCCCATATATCTTTGTTTCTTAAAGGCTTAGTTCAGTGGTTGTCATAGGGTATGTACCAATAAATATGAATGAAGGATTGAAAAAAATGAATAAAAGACAAGAAATTAGTAATAAGCAATAGGACAGATATTTAGTTAATAGAATTTCAGCCCCAAGTCAGAGTATAATTAAGATAGAGTTGATTTTAGGTTGATTTATTGTGCTACAAAACTAGAACATTTCTTAATTTATCTACTTAAAAATAGGATGGGACAAGGCAGTCCTGTACCTGATTAATGCCATGATAAAGAAGAGGGCAAGGGCTGAGAGTCTGAAGTTCATTTCCAATATAAATGACCTTTTAGAAATGTTATAGTATGAAGACCTCGGTGACTTGATGATAAAAAGAATGGCTCAATAGCACCATCTGACCAGTGTTTGTAATATACGTGGGTGGATATTATTCAGGAAAAAAGATGTAACTGTGTAACACAGAAAAAGAGTTTTATAAAAAGTAAAGTACATATAAATGTCATATGTTAAATTGAGAGAACAAAAGACTTTAGAAGATAGAAATGAACAAGTGATCCATATTTAGGTAGAAGTTGTGATCATTAAGAACACAGCTTTTTAGTCTAAAAACCTTATCACCTTTTGAGCTATTTGAATCATTACCATCTTCGTCAAATATTTTTATTTTCATTACAAGTAGGGACATTTAAATACTCACATAACACTTCCTTTGAAAAAGTATCAATTTATTAGTTACTGTCTTCTCTCATTTGTAATTTGGTATTAAATTAATATGCACATTTGTTATGTTTAATGAAAGTATATAGTTTAATTATATTATATATTTACTATTAACATATCTATACACACGGACCTTACCTCTATAAAATATAGTATATCATAAAATTAAAAGCTAAATAACACCAAAACTGACTCTGTGTGTACACACACACACAAATAAAACACATTACATATTTTAAAAAGCTATATTCAACATTAACTGTTTCTATGCAATTTCAATAGTGTTCTATACCTTACTGTTTCTTAATTGTTCTAATATTTAAGCACCTCGAATAAAAGTAAGACAATTATGCTCAGTGGGTTCACTAGATTTTACTGTCCCTTCTTTCAGCATGGTCTCTTTGCTGCAGATCAATATTTTGCTCCATTTTTGTGGATTCTAGCCTCCCTCCCCATAGGAAATACTGTAAACATGTTCCTTTCTCTTTTCATCATCTTTCGCTTTTTTCTTTTACCTCCAGAAGATGGCTTTGTTAGCAATTTATTTATAAAATGGAGCCATTCAGTATGTGAGTGTCACATATTTTTGTTTCTCTCAAAAACGTCTCTATTCTAACACTGTTTGTACTGCCACAAAACATTCTGGTGACTCGACTTATCCTCCAGCCTGCAATTGACCTTGCCCACGACTTCACCAGGGTGGGGTTGCACCCCCGATCTACCTCTTCTTGCTTTGGAGTCCATATACTGCTTATGATTTCCTCCTCTTCTAAATGTCATCATTTCCCTTGGCCCTGCTGCTGTTTACTTCTGTTCAGTTATTTCTCACATCAAACACCCTTCTTTTTTACCCTTCGGTCAGCTCAGTTTAGTTCAGTATGCAGTTAATTAGCTAACTAATTAATCAGTGTGTAAAATAAAAATGGAAATGACTAGTGAGGCCAAATTCCAATGTTAGGGGAATTTTCTCTCTGATAAATTGAACAGTACCCATACACAAGCAATTACCATGAAAGTAAGTTAAAGGTTTTTAGTGATATATAGACCAAGTACAACAGGGGCTCAAGAGATATAATGCCCCCTTACAAAGATTTTCTCAGGAACATATTAATCATTAAGACTTTATTTCAAAATGTCTTTAAAGACTGAGTAAAAAATCAATAGAGTGGCAATCATGGTAGATAGAACTACAGGCACTGAGCTATGATTTCAGAAAAAATTTGATTGCTTAAGAATTGTTATGCAGAAAAATATAAATTAATAAAATAAAAACTATAAATTATGTCTAAAACATGAGTGTTCTTGAATTGCAGAAAGGAGATTTTTACCTAATTGTGTAGGCAATGAATAGCCACTGAATCTTTAATATGAGGCTGACATAATTGGAGTTTCACATTACCACAAAATTTTGTGACAGCAATGTTTAGGATAAATTAGTATTGAGAGTGACTGTGTTGGAGGATGGGATTCAGGCAGGAGACTTTAAATTGTCCTTTTAGAAAGTTACACATCTCTGTGGAAGGCAGATGAGCATGTGTGTAGGATTCTGTGCACTTGAACAGGGCTATTGCTGTTCAACTCCTGACTCTGTTGTTAGTTTGATGATTTTAAGCAAATAATTAAATCTCTTTGATGATCATTTTCTCCAACTGGACAGCAGAAACTATGTTAATGGTACTTCCTTTCTGGATTTGTTGAGGATTACATAAGATAAGTCATAAAAGACCTTTGGTACACTGTTGGCATCTAGTAAGTAAGCACTCATTAAATAGTCACAGCCATTGTCATCATCAATAGTATTAACTAAAAGACGGTAATAGTACGAATTTAGCATAATAGGGAAGTAAAAGGCATTCTGGAGGTAAGAGAGGATTTTTCTGTTTATGAAGTGGATGTACAAAGGAGTCAAAGATGTCTCAGAGGTTTTATTCTGGATAAGTTGAAGACTTGAAGCCAAAGTAACAAATTAGGGTTTGCTCATGCTGATTTCAAGGTACAAGCAAGTCATACAGGTAGAACAGTTATTATGCAGTTGAAAATGCATTTTACATATCAGGGATAGAAATATAAATCCTAGAATTGCATGGAGGCCGAAATATTGAGAGAGAAGGAAATTCCTAACACAATAAATAATTATAACAAGGAATGCAGGAATCACTATTCCTCAGCTACTTCTAAGGCTTCCTTCTGAGTTGAATAGGTTTCATAAGTTAACCTTCTTGGTTTCCCTGTGGTGATGCCACCATTGTCTGCCACATCAGCTTTAATTTCTTCACTCATAATTCATTTTTCTCTTGTTGTCAGAAAAACCTAGTCACCTGCATCTGTGTCAATGTGTTTGTACAAAGCAATTGAAGGAAGTGCGGATACCTCTCTTATTTTGTACCTGATGACTCTATGTCAGTGAAATGACTCTCAGGACTTGGTTACCCTCACCCTGACACTCAGACCAAATCCTAAGGAGTTAGACTGGAAAAGAATTCACATGACAGTAACAATGCTATACTCAGACCTCTTTTATTTCTTTATTTTTTTATCACTGAATTAAGATGCTTTCTTTCTTTACTTATTTATTTTACTTATTTATTTACTTCAAAATTTTATTAAAGTTATTGGGGTGAAATGGGCTAGTAAAATTATATTTGTTTTAAGTGTACAATTCTGTAATACATCATCTATATATTATATTGCGTGTTCACCACCCAGAGTCAGTCCTCTTTCCATCACCATATGTTTGATCCACTTGACCCTCTTCTAACACCTTCCTCCCCTTTTACCTTCTGATAACCACTAAACTGTTGTCTGTGCCTATGAGTTTTTGTTTGTCTTGCTCATTCGTAGCTTTCAGTTTTATATTCCACATATGAATAAAATTATGGTTTTCAACTTTTTCTGCCTGACTTATTTCACTTAGCATGATAATTTCAAGATCCATCTATGGTGTTGTAAATGGCAGTATATCACCTTTTCTTATGGCCGAGTAATATTGCAGACACATAGACCAATGAAATAGAATGGAGAACTCAGAACACACCCACATATCAAATAATAAAGGAGCAGAAACATTCAATGGAGACAAAAAAGCACATCTTTATTACAGTGGTGTTAGGAAAACTGGAAAGCCACATACAAAATTATGAAACTTAACTGCTGTCACTATATACCAAATTAACTCAAAATGGATCAAAGGCCTAACTAAAAGATCCAAAACAATAAATTGCATAAAAGAAAGCATAGGTATTAAACTTATGAACCTTGGGTTCAGAGATGATTTTATGAATTTGACCTCAAAGGCAAGAGAAGTAAAAGCAAAAGTAAATGAATGGGACTATATCAAACTAAAAAACTCCTGTGAAGCAAAATAAACCATCAACAAAAGAAAGGAGCCACAACCAAATTGAAGAAGATATTTGCAACAATACCTCCAATAAGGGGCTAATATCCAAAATATACACAGAACTCAAACAGTTCAACAACAACAAAAAAATCCCAAACAATCCAATTAAAAAATGCATAGAGGAACTGAATAGACACTTCTCCAAATAAGACATACAAACTTCCAACAGATATATGAAAGAAAGCTCAACCTCACTCACTATTAGGGAAATGCAAATTAGAACCACAATGAGATACCACCTCACACCTGTTAGAATGGCTATTATCAACAAGACAAGGAATAACAAGTGCTGAAGAGGATGTGGAGAAACAGGAATCCTCATATACTGCTGATGGGAATGTAAACTGGTACAACCACTACAGAGAACACTGTGGAGATTCCTCAAAAAATTAAGAAGAGAATTACCATATGATCCAGCAATCCCTCTTCTGGGTATCTACCACAAAAGTCTGAAAACATTTATCTGTAAATACATATGTACCCCTATGTTCATTGAAGTATCATTCATGATGGCCAAGATATGGAAACAGCCAAAGTGTCCTTAGACAGATGATTGGATAAAAAAGTTGCAGACCTCTTTTCTTATCATGAATATTTTCCTATGAGATTTTATACTTCATATTGTAATTTTTAATACATCAATTGAAAAAAAAAACATCCTGGGCCCAATAGAATTTTCTCAGATTTTTTGTTTCCTATTTCTTACTCTTCTTTCTAGAAGTGAGCTCCCAGGTTACTTCCATACTCTCTAAAAAATAATGTATTTTTACATTTCAATTTTCAGGTATAAGGATTATTTTTCTGTTCCCAAAGGTGTTTCTTCAGGAATTCAGGCTGTCCAGCAGTACATCTAGCCCCTCTACTTATTTGTTTTACTATCCAAACAGTAGCCTCTGGAATAAATGTAGTTTCTTAAATCATTAAAAATCATTATAAGGATCTAATTGTTTAATTATTTTTATCATTTAATTTAATCATTATAGAAAATCATTCTATCAGATATATTTAGGACTCTTTGTAATTGAGAACTTTCAACATAAAGACTGTAAACCATCATAGTAACTTAGATGAAAGGCAAATGCAGTAATATGAGACTGAAAAATCTTAAAATAAAAAAGACACAAGAAAATTAAAAATATTTTGAGAGCTGGTATTTCTAAGAGGTTTACATTGTTATTTTAAAATTAAATTTACCTAAAACAATAATTTTATAAGTCCTGTTGGTATCTGCTTGAGATATTAAATAGACATGATTAAGAATTTTTTTTACATATAAGAAATTTGTTACATTTATTCTGTAAAATTCCAGAGAGCATTTGTGTAATATGGTATGGTGCATTGCCAATCATAACTTTTTTTATCAATTTGATTCATTTTCTTCCTAGCCCTAAAATGAGATAGTTAATCAAACAGTAGCATGGGGTCAACTCTTGCATTGGACTGTGTTGCTATGCTGGAGGTAGGGTCATTACCAACATAGTGACTCCTCATAGGTTAACAAAGAGCCCAAAGCTCCAGTCAAATTTCAACTGCAAAACGGAAACACAAAAAGGAGATACAACTAATCATTGACAGCATTTTCTCAGCTCACTTTCAAAAAGTTAAACTCTGTGCCCCAGGGTCAGGTCTTCCTTGTATATACTGTTTACTTGTTTTAGGATTAGAGGGGAAGGAATAAAGGAATATAAAGTACAAGAGAGAAGCCTTTCTAGTTTCTCACTAAAGAATGCCCCAGGTATAATGGAGTGGATCACATCACGAGACGGGATATAAATACAGATACAGTCCTGGATTCTGAAAATAATTGATTTGTGTCTTTTTTTCTCATCAGTTTTGTTAAAAGTAGGTAAAAGAGAAATAATCTATTAATAGACACATGAAAACATGTTCAGCATCACCAATTATAGGGAAATGCAAATCAAAACCACAGTGAATTGCCTCACACCTGACAGAATGGCTGTTATAAATAAGACAAAAAAATAATAAGCGTTGGTGAGGATGTGAAAAAAATGGTACAGCCACTATGGTAAACAGTACGGAGTTTCCTAAAAAAATTTAAAGTAGAACCACCATACAATTCAACAATTTAACTTCTGGGAATTTGTCCTAACACAACAAAAACACTAATTTGAAGGTGTATAATGCACCCTATGCTCATGGCAGCACTATTTACAATACCCAGGATATAGAAGCAACCAACATATCCATCAATAGATGAATGGATATAAACAATATGGAATATTACTCAGCAATAAAAGAGAACAAACTCTTGTCATTAGAGACAACATGGATGAACCAAGACAAGGTATTTTGCTAGCTGAAATATTTTGGAAAGAGAAAGACAAATATTGTATGATTTCATTTATATGTTGAATCTAAAAAACAAAACTAATAAACAAAAACCAAAACAGAAACAGACTCATAGATATAGGAAACAAACTGGTGGTTATCAACGTGTTTGGGCTTGAGCTAAAATAGGTGAAGGGGACTAAGAAGTACAAACTTCCAGTTATAAAATAACTTGCAGGTATGTAATGTACAGCATAGGGAATATAGTCAATAATAGAGTAAATCTGTATGGTGACAGATGGTAACCAGACTTATTGTGGTGATCATTTCTTAATGTATATAAATATTGGATCACTATGATGTACACCTGAAACTAATAGGATATTGTATGCCAATTATACTTTAATTTAAAAAAGAGAAAAAAGAAAGAAAATAATCTATTTACATTATGTTTAGCATGTGCCAAAACACCTGTTCAAATAAGATTTTTAAGTAATTGCACATGCTTTAACTTTATGGGAAAATATTTGTTTTGTTTGCAAGTGTATGATTCACTTTTTTACACAGAATAATGGCTCACTTATGTTATAATGCAGTAATTCACCTTTGGCACATACTTCTATACAAGATGATATAAGCCGTAATAATTATCTGTATTAATTATTTTTATAATTTGATATTCTACAAATATTTATTGAGTGCCTCTTATATGTAGTATTTAAGGCCTTGGGTATACAATAGTGACAAAACAAATGATCAGTTCTTGACTTCTTAGAATCGTGGACTAATGTGCAATTCATATAAGTATTTACGCTATAGGGTAACTGCTGTAGGAGCTTAGCCAGGGAAGCCTGAACTGTACCCACAGATGCACAGTTTTCAGCATTGAAAGAAAAAAAAAAAACACTGTCCCCTGGAGAAAACAATACATAATAAAAGTTGAATGAAACCTAGCCTTGCAATGGGATTTTAACATTTACAAAGTGATTTTAAAATTGCGGCTTTAAAGGAAAGAAAAAGATTTGCATGACTTGTAACTATACATTGCTCATCATTGGTGATTACTTTCTGATTTTGTTTCTGGATCTATAGTTGTAATGTTGTAATGATTATAATAAAAAATCACCCCTAACCGGTTAGATGTGATAATTCATTACCTTCAATTCAACTTACTAAACGTTTATTCAACTCTTTCTATGTGTCAGGCATGTGTTCAGCACAGAGACAACAAATACAGGTATCCCCTACTTTGGGGAGTTCGCTTCACACCCCTTCGTTTTAATGAAACAGCTGTATTTACACCCATTTTTGCTAAGTGAAAAAAGAAAATCTGAAGTGGATTTTCACTTTCATGAAAAAAGGTAAAAAGAGAAAACAGAATTCAGTTTGTTTTGCAGCAGCCATTATGGAAGTAGCGTGCCCCTCCCTCCCCAGCAGCGAGCGTGGCTGCGCCAAACCCCTTCCCTGGAATTACACTCAGCATCTCAGCATCAAGCCGCCATGGCTTTGAACTGTGTCTCGGAGCATCTGTGCTTATCTCAATTTATCATATGCATCTATTAGCAAGATGTGTCCTAAGGTAAAGTCTTCTTTGCTTTACATCATTTCAGCTAACAAAAGATTTCCTAAGTATTCTCTATTTTCAGCTAGCAAGGAAAAACTGTAGTTTATCAAAGGCAAGCATTCCACTTTTAAGGATTAACAATCTAATATGCACATGGCCTACTAAATATCTTCAACAGTTCTTGGTTTCAGTAATAAATATTTAGTCAATCCTAAAATATTATGATAAAATAACATTTTAATGTATTTCTATTGACCCAGTGAAAGTAGTAAATTTGTATTGTTAGAATTAGATTTGTAGGCAAAAATTTAAAAAAAGACCTTTAGTGTTAAGTTATGAAAATTTATTTAATTTAGTTTACTTGTTTCAATAATAGGCTATTTTGCCTAGATTACAGGGCTATTGTGAAGATTAAATGAACTCAGCTATGTGATTTCATGTCATAATGTCAAGTATAATACAAATGCAAAATAATATTATTATTTCTTTCTCGTGGAAACCTCATCATTGCTTTGTAGCACATGTCGGTTTAATATTACATTGTCCATAGTCTCATTATATGCCCCATAGAAATTAATGCACATCTTCTACTAGTTTAGTTTACATTAATTATTCCCACTCATAATACCACGGATCTTATATATTGATAACAGAGGCTTGGCAATGCAGTAAAATCTGTCATTCTATATGGTGAGTCATCCTTTACATCTAAGATATATGCCAGAGTTAGGGACTTAAGACTACTTTTAAAAAGTCCCAACCTCATTGCCTTCACCACATTCCCTGCCCAGGGTCTGCCACTGAGGAAGTGACTGCAGTGATTTGCCTTTGAATTCCTTTATTGTTTTAGTATGACCAATTATGCATCTACAAATATATGGCAGAAGTAAATTCACTCCAGGTATGCCTTTGTATCATCTCACTTTTTTAATTTGGAGCCGAGGATTTAAAAGTGCAAGATAATTTTGTCTGAGTTGAGTTCATGATGTAGTATTACTTAGATTACAAAATTTCAGTTTTTACAAACTCTTTAGATCCTGTTGAGATCACCTTTCTCCTAACTTGGGCAAAAGAAGGGCTATCTCACAGTCCTTTCCCTTTAATCCACCAGGCAGAGTTGCTCCTTAAACAAATGCTCTCTCTTTTAACCCAAGTTGAGCCAGGGAGTCAGTGCTCATCATCTGGTTCACTCTACTCCTCTCTGCTTCTAACAAGTACGAGCACATACACGTTTGTTTCTACCTATTGGCTATTATGAGTAAGGCTGCTATGAACATTCATGTGAAAGTTTTAGTGTAAATATATGTTTTCATTTCTCTTGGGTACAAACCCAGGGGTGTAGTTGCTGGGTCCTATAGTAACTGTATGTTTAATTGTTTGAGGAACAGTCCATTTTCCAAAGTGGCTGCACCATTTTGCACTCCCAAAGCTGTGTGGGAGAGTTTTAATCTCTCATGTCCTTGCTAACAATGTTATTATCTAACCTTTTTTTTGTTATAGCCTTCCTGCTGGATGTGAAGTGGCATTTCATTGTGATTTTGATTTACACCTTCTTGATGACCAATGATGTCAAGTGTCTTTGCATACGCGTATTTACCATTTGTAGATTGTCTTTGGAGAAATGCCTATTTATATATTTTACCCATTGTTAGTTATATTTTGTCTTTTTATTATTGAGTTGCTGGAGTTCTTTATATATTCTATATATAAATTCCATATCAGATATATGATTTGCAAATATTTTCTCCTATTCTTTATGTTGTATTTTGATATTTTTGATAATGCCCTTTGAAGCACGAAAGTTTTAATTTTGATGAAATTCAATTTCTTTTTTTCTTCCATTTGCTGCTTGTGCTTGTGATGTTATATCTAGGAATCTTTTGCCAAATCCAAGGTCGTGTAGATTTATTCATTTTTTTCCCCTAAGAGTTTTATAGTTTTAGTTTTAATTCTTATTTAATTCTTTTTTTCTCTGCCTGGGATACTCTTCACTTGGCTTTCTTAGAGTGGTTGGTTTATTTTTCATTCTTTAGGTCTTGTCTCAAAAAAGTCATGTCTTCACAAAGATCTTCACTGACCAGTCAACCTAATGTTAGCTTTCCTTTCCACATATTTTTCTATCATAATACCATAATTTCCTTTATAGCAATTCCATAATCAGAAATTACATGATTATTTTTTTTTGCTTATTCATTTATTTACTTGTTGATTCTTTTTTCTTTTTGTTTCTCCCTCCCATTTATTTATTTATTTATTTATTCTCTTAGTTACTTATTATTAACTTCTAAACACTAGAATATAATCTCCCAAATACTGTGTTACTGCTGAGTTAATAGTGGTATTACTTTTTAGGTGTTCAATAAACAATACACTAATAAATGGCAAGTGATAAAAAGGAAAATTCCTGCCAGGTTCCAAATCATAGACAGGAGAAAATTCCTGGTGAGTAGGTGAGTACATGGCTTGTATTGATATATTTATCTATTAATCAGATAATCAATTTTGGATTCTACCTATATTCACAGTTTAAGTTAAGACGTTAGAGTCAGTATCCAAATACAAGTTTAGGATAAAGAAATACTATGTAAGTAGCAAAGACCAAGATAAGATATGACAGGTCTTTGTTTTCTGAGATTAACTTTCTAAGTGTTAAAAGAAAGAGTTAGTAAGAAAGCTAATTTGATATCTAGAAAATGAGGCTGATATTTAAAGATCACCTTGACACTATTGATCATCACAAAAGGTCAACCATTTGAATGTACAAGTCATTTATACAAATTAAATGCATCTAAATGCATCACAACCTGAAATAATTTCCACATTTTAGTGTGTCTGCCCCTAGACTTGTAATTTAAAACATAAACTATTTATGAAATCAATCTTTGAAAACTAAGTCTTTTTTCTTCTGAGAACTTTAGAAATTTTCTAGCCTTTGGGAATGTGACTTTAAGTATTTTTCTGTGATCTCCCACAAAATTATACTATTCTGTGAGAACTATTGATCTCCATGTCCATAATTTGTGAAATTTTGAAGTGATTTTCAAATTATATTTTATTGTATCATGCCTGTGCACTGTTCCAACCAGTATCAATTTAGGTATCATGTTTTCCTGATGTTTCCACTACAATGTTTTCAGAATCATTTTAGCATTTGAATTCTAGGTGTTTGAATTTAATTGCACCCTTTTGGATAGAATTTGAAGCTTTCTCATGAAATCTGCTTACTTTCTCTTTCTGTTAATAAAATTTAATGACTTTACTATCTGTTTGACTTTCCAGGACCAGCTCTCTTTCACCTGTTCTATATCCTCCATGTAGAACACCCCTCTCTTCCCCTCTGTTAATAAACCCCACTTCAGTTTTATGGGTTTTGTTACTCCTGGCCTCCCCAGCTTCAGCCCTTATCAGTTCCACACAGCTAGGACCAGAGAGATATCTTAATCTAAAGGCTCAGTCTTCTCCTCTCCACAATTCCAAAGAACAAAAAGAATTACCATCAGTTTCAAAATAGTATTTAAAAAAAATAGGAGACATGTAAGCATGTTTTTATGTGAAAAATAAGGAACTAAAAAAGAAAGCAATTTAGCTTACAAGTGAGAAAGAGAAGGATTCAAATAAAAATATATTAGGGGAGACAGAAGAAATAAATAAAATAAAGAGAAAAGAACTGTCCTTTCAACAAATGGTGTAGTAGTGATTGTATTTTAACAGTGATAGGAAGGTAAGATACATTTTTCAGTGTAATAAAAAGAAAGAAGACTCTATGTTTAAATTAAGGGAGACATTGAGGATGTGAGAAAGTTACAGAAATTCTTGTCAAAGTTATAAAGTGTAGATGGCCCGATGTGAGAAATACACATAAAGAATTAAAGTGGAGGAGATGACATGTTTCAGGCCAAAATGAAAAATATTGTAAGGGCAGTGTCAGCTTCTGAAGGATCTCCAAAAGTAGGTTTGTCACATTGATTATGAAGACAGACAAGCCTGTATTTTACTCTTATAATTAACTCTGTTGTCCTAGACAGGCTAGGTCATGGTGCAAGCCTCAAGTGTCCATATCTGTTGGGTGAGTTTTTGTGCTTACTGAGTGGGGTAATATATATGAAGGACTTAGCACTATGTTTGGGGCATGGTAGGTATGCATGGATTTTGCTATCATTATTAATCAGACCATTATTTGAAATGCTGGCACTTCTCTGAATCATTTACACAGTTATTTTTTATGAGATCATGAAGAATTCAGCAAACATAATTAAAAATATATCACAGAAAAATGTTTTTCCCCTGATAAGAGATGGACAAATAAAAATTGGTACACGCTATAGTTTATAATTTTGCATTAATAATGAAAACTAACTCAAGGTTTTTCATTCTAATTATCATTACCTGTTAATGATATGTATAGGATTTTTTCACTTATAGTATTATTTGTCAGAGAAAATGTCTGTTGAAATTCAGAGAAAATGTTTGTTGAAATGTTTGTTGATACTCGGCATTTTTAAAATTAAAAATAAAAAATGTATGCAGGATATATCTGATGGCTTACACACATAATATCAAGCTAAGTAAGAGGAGTGAAATTTGAAAGTGAACGCTTTTGAAATTTTGTCATATTGAGGTTCTGTGATTCAATAGGCCATGGGCATTACCAATAAGGACATTAGGAAAATAAAACAGTTTATATCTCAGATTGAAGAACACTACAAATTAATGAATATATTCTGGGAATTATCCAAATGCTGCAGTCGGTATGCTAAGGTTTAAAAGTAGTTCTACTGTTCCCAAAAATACTGCAGTAAGACGCACCAGTTTGTTCAAAAAGAATGAAATAAACAAATATGTCTGACAGAAGAATGCAGTAGATGTTGGATGGTAGAGAACTTGCAAACAAGAGCCTCAATCAGGAAGCCACACTCAAGGCTGAAATAATGAATATTCAAATGTCTAGGAGAAAATTATTTTATATACACACACATACACAAACACACACACACACACACACACATACGTATATATATTCTATCCATTTTTTGTCTATTCTGGACCTAAGAACCTACCAAAGCTAATGAGGAAATGGATGTGTTCACTTGTGAGAAATTAAAGAGTATTTTTAATGATATGTGTTTTCTTCTGCCAGTGAAGGAGATCATTTTATTGAACATGATGACACAACCTAGGAGCATGTCTGAACAGTCCTTGTGCACCTATTCAGGACCTGTCCACCCCACCTCTCACTCCAGCCACTGTTCCAGCTGCCAGCTTTCCACAGGCTTAACTAGCTTCTTGTAGGTTCTCACAGCACCTCACCTGAGCCTGCGCAGGTCCTCTCACTTCCTGTCCCAGTCCCTTAGAAAGCCATTTGGTACTCACAGGGGTGTTGGACAGGGTGTCCACCCTAGATCAATGGGCAATAGAAATCAATTCTGGGACAATTCTATAAGACTCCTCAGAAGGTCTCACGTGATTAAGTCCCCATCGCACAGAGTAGAGGCCACCCCAGAAGACATATGCTTTGTTCTTTGGTTTACTTCTCTGTTCCTTCCTCTTAGATACTAAGATTACATTCCCTCACAAACTACACACAAGTTGCTGTCTCAGGCTCTGCTTTGGGGGAACCTAGGTTGGTTTTTCATTTGATGTAAGATGTTTTCTTTTTTCTTTTTCTTTTTTTCAGAAAATGATTGAAGGTTGTTTGCCCGCGTGGTCACACAGCTCTACATATTTCATTTGATTGTGTCATTTGTTTGTTTTAAAAGGAAAATAATAGAAAATAAAGTTGATTTTAGTTTAGAAAAAAACAACTAGCATCAATGTCTTCCTTTGTGTAAGCATAAATTGAACCCCCAGTTGATGTGTGATGGCAGTTTTGTGTGCCATCTTGATATAGTACCAAGTTATACACTGGCACATTAATCCACGTGTTGCTGTGAAGGTATTTTGTAAAAGTGGTTAACATCTGACCTCAAGTAAAGATTACCTTTGATAATGTGTGTCAGCCTCATCTGATCAGTTGAAAAGCTTTAAAAGCAACAACAAAATTTTCTCAAAAATAAAATTCTGCCTCAAACTGTAGCATCAACTCCTTGCCCAAGTATGTTTCATATTTTCCAGGTTCTAGAAATTACAAACAGCATCTACCTACAACTCTGACTGGGACTTAATTACATGACTACATTTAATGGCAATGGAATTTGGGAAGTCTTTTGATTCAGTGACAAGCTACCCAGTAAAAAATAAAAATCATGTCACTTAAGAAGGAAAGAAACAGAAAGTTTAGATTAGATAACTACTCACTTCCAGCACATGATTCATAAACTGTGTATTTAATGTAACATAAGCAGTATGTGTAAATTCTTTGACGAAGAAAAACAATTTTTAATATTATTTTAATTATGGAAATAAAATATTTGAATGTTGGGCATTTGGTTTTAAAAATTAATTATGTGAAAGTACCCAAGAAAAATAAAATCAATGATATCTACATATGCTCATACATAAATCATCACAGCATTATTCATAATGGCCAAAAACTTGAAACAATTCAAATCTCTGTCTACTGGTGAACAGTTAATTTTAAAACATTGTAAATCTACAGAATGGAATACTATTTATCAATAAAAGGGGACAAACCACTGATACATACCATAATATTGACAGATCCAAATCATTATTCTGAGTGAAAGAAACCAGATAAATAAAAGCTATATAGTGAATGACTTCATTTATATAAAATGTTCAGAAAAGGCAAATGTCTAGAAAGCAAACAGTAAACTGCAGAAGGGCACAAGAAAATTTTTAGAGCTAATAGACATATTCTAAATTTGGATTGTGAGAATGATTACACAATTTAATACCGTTACTAAAAATCATTGAAGTTTATTCTTACAATGAATGCATTTTACCATATATAAATTTTTTTCCTCAATAAAACCATTTAAAAATAAATAACTTAAGTGAGCTTCCAGGGAAGATGTGTCAAGGAGCCACCCTAGCAAAAGTATAGCTCTGTGAAAGTAAATGTTCTCTATCACCTTTGTGCAGTGATTCTTAAGTGTGGTCTAATGATCCCTCTCCATTGATATTATATAATGAACTTTGCTACAGATGTTCTTAATCATTTAAGTTTGGAGCAGGATAATTTTCATTTTAACCAGTGACTACTTTTCAAATTAACAATTCAGAGCCCTTAGTCAAAAGAGATACATAATTCAAGTTAGTGATATAGAATATCATAATGATAAGAATAGGCCAAATTACCAAACAATCCTACATGAAAGAACAAGACTGGAGGCATCATACTCCCTGATTTTAATCTATACTACAATGTGTTAACTATCAAGACAGCTTGCTATTGGCAGAAAAACAAACATGCAGACCAATGGAACAGAATGAAAACCCAGAAATAAACACACATAAAATGAACAGATAATTTTTGACAAAGGAGCAAAACATATACAATGGGGAAAAGAAAGCCTCTTCAGTAAATGGTGCTGGGGAAATTGGAAAACAACATGCAAAAGAATGAATCTGGACTGAGAATTGTCATCATATACCAAAATCAATTCAAAATGGATTAAAGACCTCCACATAAGATCCTAAACAATAAACTATATAGAAGAGAACATTGGTACTAAACTTACAGACCTCAAGGACAAGGAGGACTTCATGAACCTGACCTCAAAGGCAAGGAAGGTAAAAACAAAAATAAATGAATGAGACTATATTAAACTAAAAAGCTTCTGCACAGCAAAAGAAATTTTTCACCAACAAAGCAAAGACAGTCAACTGAATGGGAAAAAAAATACTTGCAAACAACAACTCTGATAAGGCACTAATATTTAAAATATATAAAGAGCTTGCAACTCAACAACAACAAGAAGAAAAATCCAATTAAAAAATAGGCAGAACACCTAAATGGACACTTCTC
Source organism: Lyroderma lyra (assembly GCA_004026885.1). Classification (NCBI taxonomy): domain Eukaryota; kingdom Metazoa; phylum Chordata; class Mammalia; order Chiroptera; family Megadermatidae; genus Lyroderma; species Lyroderma lyra. Next base: position 11,699 of record PVJL010005689.1, on the reverse strand, counting down.
CCAGGAAGACATAAAAATGGCCAACAGGTACATGAAAAAATGCTCATCCTCATTAGCTCTCAGGGAAATGCAAATCAAAACCACAATGAGATACCACCTCACACCTGTGAGAATGGCTGTTATCAACAAGACAAGGAATAACAAGTGCTGGAGAGGGTGTGGAGCAAAAGGAACTCTCGCACACTGCTGGTGGGAGTGCAAACTGGTACAAACACTGTGGAAGGCCGTGTGGAGGTTTCTCAAAAAATTAAGAATAGAGTTACCATATAACCCACCAATCCCACTTCTGGGTATTTACCCCCCAAATTTGAAAACCCTACTCTGCAAAGATATATGTACTCCCATGTTCATAGTCACACTATTCACAATGGCTAAATTGTGGAAGCCGCCAAAATGTCCTTTGACAGATGACTGGATAAAGAAGCTATGGTACATATACACAATGGAATATTACTCAGCTATAAGGAAAGATGAAATAAGACCAGTTATGACAACATGGATGGACTTTGAGACCATCATGCAAAGTGAAATAAGCCAGACAGAAAAAACCAAGAACCATATGATTTCACTCGTTTGTGGGGCACAAAGCTGAAAGCAGCTAAGAAACAAAAACTCAGAGACACAATCAATAGTTTAGTGGTTACTGGTTATCTGAGGGGATGGGGAAGGGATGGGAGAGCAGGGATGGGGAGCTAAATATATGGTGATGGAAAGAACTGATTCTGGGTGATGAACACCTAACACAACACATAGATGATATATTGTAGAATCATACACCTGGAACCTATGTAATTTTTACTAATCACTGTCACCCCAATAAACCTAACAATAAACAGAAAAAAAAAAGAATTTGGGTTAGGAATAAATGGAAAGTTGAGTATTTTTAAACTCAGCTAGGATTTCATTATGTAATGATGCCATAATTTGTGTCAAATACTTAAAGAAAATCATAATTTGTTCATAATAATAAAAAGAAATTTCAAGTTTCAAAACTAAAATACTTTATAAAATAATACAAACCTACAGCATACAGTGAAGGCCTCACACATAATAAGTACTTTTGATTTAATGAAAAAAAATTGAGAAATGGAAGGAAGGAATTTGAGGTAGGCCTGGATGTGATTTAATTATAACATATCAAAAGGAAATTGTTAAAAGTGTTGACATAGTTCTCTCTTTAAGTGTAAGAAATATAATTTGAAGTTTCCAAAGGTAGAAAAACAAGTTAAGGACAATATAAATTAATACTAATTTAGTCTGAGCTCAAGGGAGAAATATGATATGGGGTAGTTTCAGAATAGAAAGTTAATTTGATCAAGGTTAGGAAGTCACAGTATTGATGTGGTCTTCATACTAGGTACAATATCTCCTTAAAAAGCAGAAAAAGTTCATCCATTTTTGGAGACAAATTCGCCATTTGAAAGAAAGAAGAGAATACAGATTTTAAAATATAATAACCATAAATGAACTCTGAATGACTGAATGAATAATGGTAATTTACAAAGTGATAAACAGTGAAATAGAGAGTTAAAGAGCTTTGAGGAGAAATATAACTATATCGCAAAGATAATCAGTGACAATTGGGGTTGCTATTTTTTCCATAGAAAATTCCACATCTTTCTGGAGAATAGAGCAAATGACAAGCAATTCCTTAGAACTGAAAACTTGTCACTTCAAAAGTTCTTTGCTTGAAAATACAATTAGTGAAAGGTTAATTATTACCTCAAGGTGATACAGAGAAACTTTAAATGTTCAGCTAAGTCACCTAAAGTTATCTGGATTCCAATACTTGGTAACAAGAACTTGGAGCAAGTAAGTTTATATCTTTATTTATATTTCTTCATTCTGTAAAATGGAGTTGGTAACACTACCTCAAATGATTTTGCGATTATAAACTTGGATGAGAGATGCAAAGTACTTGGTGCAATATGCGGCACATAAGCCTTCAACAAAGGTTATGATGTAGTATACATATTACACATAATACAAAATTATATATATATGCATATTATATATAAAATGTTATACATATTATATATGTATTAAATTATGTTATATATAATACATCAATTGTATATAATTATAACTTATATGAGGGCTGCCCAGAAAGTATCCAACCATGTAATATGAAAAATAGAGGCTTATAACTGGATTTTTTCCAACAGCCCTCATATAATATAATCTGTATGTTATGTGTTATTACACGTCATTATATTTATACTTATTAGAATCCTCTAAAAGGTCATATTTTTCTTAAAGATGTCTAATTCAAAAGAAAAAGTAACTATAATTTTATTCATCAAATTCTAAAACATTGGAAATACGGGGCATTTCTTTGACATTAGTTTGAGAATGGTTTATCTTTCCGCAAACCCTAACTGTCAATAGTTTCCAGGACTGCTGATTATTCATATGTGCTTTTAATTAACTTTGTTCTCTGCTTAAAATTTGTATTTCTTTCTCCATATTTCCTCTTTTCTAACTGCCTCAATTTACTTCAGACGTCCTTACAGTCTTTAGTTCTCCCTGAAAGCCATCTCTGACCCCACGAGCACTGGTGAAGTGCTCCTCTTTAGCGCTCCTATAATACTTTTTATGTAAAAACCGTCACTGTTTCATTATGCCATTTTAGAAGTGTTTACATATGCCAACTTCCTTAAAACCAGCTGCTCTTATGTCTTTGTATAACATTGCTCAGAATAGAGGCTGGTTTATCATAGACACCGGTAAATATTACTGGATTTCATTGTCTTAAATCAATATGTAGAATCTGTTAAAGCTGTGATGCAAGTTGAAAAAATTAAATTCAAGGAGTATTTGAAAAATACATAGTTGAATGACTTATAATTACTTATGAGAAATGAATAAAGAAATATAGATACATTTAAATATTATTGTCACGGACAATACTGCTCTCCTGGCAAGTGGTCCCACCATCAAGTGTGTTTAGAACGTTTAATTAGATAAACCATGGCTCATTCTCATTCTGGTATTTCTTAAGTCTGATGTACACTTGTGCTCCTTTATTTTCTAATACTTTCTCATTCATTAGCTAGAACCAGTAATAGTCAATCAAAAGTATCTAGTGTTAAATAACCCCTGATTGTTTATAAAATAAACTTTTGCTTTGATCAAGTTTTACTGTATCAGAAATTATTCTTGCTCTTATAACTTTCCATGCCTTCATGATTGGAAATACAAATTATGTCCAACAAAACGTGAAACTTACAAAGTGACATTACTCTAAGGATTCTTACTTTTAGAACGAATTTGCATTGCAAACCTCAGGTTTCTTTATAACAATTCTTTCTAAAGCATTTACCATTTAATTGTTGAAAACAACTCAATTTATATTACCTTTAAACCAACTACTATATACTTATTGATTACAGCAAAGGTAACTGCACCGTGGTTTCACCTTCATGTAATATTTAACCTAAAGGGGAAGGCATTTATTCGCTGACATAACATTTTTATTCCAGAAAAAAGGATTTAAAGTTGTCCTCAAAGAAACACATTTATATCAACAACAACAATAATAATAACAATTGAAATAGTTTCAAGGCAAGGGGGAGACAAACAAGAAATTAAATAGATGCAAGAGAATGAAATAATACCATAATGTACTAGGTGTTGTTGGCACACAGAACAGGAAATATTTCCTTCAAGGTAGGAAAAGATGAGAAAAAACTCCTTTGAAGAGATGGGATTTAATTTAAATTCTATGGACAAGAAGACATTTATAAATGACTAAAGGTTTCTCAGGTCAAAGAAATAGCTACAAAATCACAAAATTCTTACAGAATGAGTATGTTGGTTCTGGAGAGGCTGACTGGAATTACATATTGGAAATCTTGGACAACATGTTAAGCAGTTTAGGGAAAGGGGTATAAAGAAGACTTCTGAGTAGGATGTGACATGAGAACTCAGGTGGCTTTAAAAGAGAAAGACCTGGATGAAGGAAGAACAGTTAGAAAATTACTCTAACAGTCAAGGCCAGAAAATATGACCATCAGAACTAGGTCACTGGCAATATTTTCTAAGAGCAGGAACTGCATTTTTAAAACATTTTACAGAACGTAACAAACTGCCCTGCATTAAATCAGTGTGTAAAGATTATTTGGTAATAGAAGGATATAATTTCAAGGAATTTCATCTTGTCCCAGCTTTTTATTGTCTTTTCAGAGTATGATAGGAATTGCTTCATGATGTTATAAATTAACTTTCAATATCTTCATATTTTCAAGAATAAGGATTGATTCCTGGAAAATATGATTAATGTGTATACATTATTGAAAGAATGTGGGTTGCCAGTATAAATTTGAATACAAAATTTAGATTGTTAACTCAAAAAGCTGAAAGCATTATAGAGAAGTAATTTACTCTAGTTGCTAGATTTTTAGAAAGACAAACTAACCAAGGGAATAATGTCAATAATGTATTTCAAGAAATGAAGATTATTAGCCTCATTTGTTGCTAAATGTGAAAAAAAAAGGAATCACATTACTGAATAATTGACTGCAAATAATTTTTTCTGTGTATATCATATAATCCTATTTCCTTTTCTATTTCCATTTTATCTATTTTTTCTATTCTATCTATCATTAAACAAACAAACTTTGTAGCACATAAAGTTCAAGTATTTATTTTGAGCACCATTCTCAAGGCTGAGTTAATCTTGTTGTTAGGCATTTGAGTTGAAAGATTATTCTCCAGAATTTCAAAATCTACCTTGGAGCAGTCATCCTGACCTCACCTCATGGTCTGGACGATTTCCTTTGTCTGTTTTCTTAAGGCCAATATCTCCCATTTGCTTATTGTAGATAAGAGCCACTGGGATTTTAGTTTGGGTATTGGTGAATAGGAACTGTCAGAAAACATTTGAACAGTTCACCACTCCTGAAATGTAATATTCCTGGCTCTTCCTAGTCCTCATTATCTCTACTTCCAACATCCATGCATTGGCATCTGTGGCCCACTTCTATAGAAGGCTGTCTCTACTTCTTGTGAAGTTTATAAACTGTAGGAATAATATCTACAACTCTCCTAACACTCCCAGTATAATCTCTTCAACCAAGAACCCCTGAGAGCTTATTATTTAAGAAAAGTATATAACTCTCCATTCCAGGTCATTATTGTCTCAGATAATGTGGCAAGGACTAAAGATGGTCTGAGATTTCCAGTTTGTTCTGTGCTGATAATTTAAATGGTTGACTATTTCCTAGAACTCCCAAAGTTGCATTGAATCTGCTGTAGAATCCAGTAATAATCTTGCCTGGTATGTGTCCCTAAAAGTTTAGTACTTTGTCAGCTATTCATCCTTAAAGCACCTGCCCATGACTCTTCTTTTTACCCAAGGCAATACCATCTCCTCTCCATGCCCAAAGGTATCTAATGTTTTGCCAAGCTTACTTTCTGTGCTTTTATTATACTTGGTTATTTTGGGGGGAAAAGGGCCCACTCTAAAAAAGAAATACAGCAATTATATTTGTGTGTGTGTGTGTGTGTGTGTGTGTATCATACATTAGTAAATATTCTTCTGTTTCTGAACAAATAGAAAAGTTTCTGGTAAAGTTTCTTACACCACTATAATTTGGGCATCATTTTTGCTTAAAATAACTAAGTGATTAACTGATTAATTCACATTTTCTCTAGGCATGGCAAATAGAGCATACGTATGTGGAATATTCCTAGGGCCACAGTGTTCTCAAACAAAAAACTTCAACAACCTGAAGGATTATTTCAGTTTCTTAAAGAAATATAAAATTGAAATGTGCCCAACGTTATCTAGGGCATGGATTATTCAACCTCTCAAAAGCAACAATAAACGTTGATCTATGTAGGATGTATGAGGGCTGTCCAGCCATGTATCCAGCCATGACATTTGAAAAAAGGAGGCATTTATGGCTGGATTTTTTCTGGACAGCCCTTATATAAAAATTGACTCTTAAATTCCATGCACTATGTTTCTGTCTCTACTGAACTTCTTTGCTGAGTTTGCTTACTGAGTTCAAAGATCTTTTATCTTTATGTCTTTCAATTTTTTATATTATTTTATTTTTTTCCCACTTCTGTCTTGAAACTCTCTTCTCTCTTGCCATGTATGATGCTACAGGGCTTCCTTCTGATGCCTCTTAGACCTCTCTGTCAACTCTTTTTCTCATTCCCAACTTCTATTCTTTATCACCTAAATTCATCATAGGAAAATTTCTGCTTGGCTTACCTTTTTCTTCTGTTGTATTTATTTTCTCTTTCATGTACATTCATGGCCTCACTTCTCATTATTAAATGATGTCATGTGTATTTTCTGGTCCCTGAAACATCCCCAGGTTCTGTGCTTTGCACTTCTCTTCCCAGAAATTCAGTCAGCACATCAAACTTAGTGAGGGCAAAAGTAGCACATTTCCATCTCCCCCAAATCTGTCAACATTCCTTTCTTCTCTGTTTTGTTAGCAGTACCATCAAGTGAGAGGCACACTTAGACACAATAGCAAACACTTCAAGTGAATGCTCCTTTCCCTTGTTTCCCAAGTAAAATGACCTGCAAATCCTGTTGAGTTTACTCCTAATTTTCAGATATACTGTGTTTTTCCTGTAGAAGATGCCTCCTATTTTCCTAAGCCAACATTAAAAAACCCTCGCAACCAGTTACTCCCATGTATAAGACAACCCTCAATTTTTGGTCTAACAATTTTAGGCAAAAGTACCATCTAATACATGGAAAAAAATGGTACCCTATTTCTCTATTTTATTTTTTTTGTTTAGGTCTTGTTCATTCCAACTTGAAATGCTGTTATAGCTTCCTAACTGATATTTTTACTTCCATTCTCTTTTCTTTATATATAACATTATCTTGATTAACAATATCATGCTGTATTTTTCTGATACAATCTTGGAATATGTAAACTGATAAATTAACTTCGTTCTTTTTCAGTGCTTGAAATCCTCTCTGGAGTGGGAAATATGCATTCTAAAATGTTAGAAAATTTAAATATATAAATATCTTTATACAGATTGCAATAAGATAACTGATATGAGAACTGTCTTCCAAAATTTGAAAAATATGTCTAAATTTTATTCAGCACTTAGTGCCACATATCTACTCAGAGTAAGAGCTAAATGGATTCAATTGCTACTGCTATTTATACTAGAGTAAACTTAAGCTTAAAGGAGTTAATAACTCACCTACAGCTATAGTTTTATTAAGCTCTGGAAGAAGAATTGAAAATAAAGCACTATAATTTCAAAGCCCTGACTCATGTTTGATATTTGTTAATCATGTTACTATGTTAATCATGATCTCCATTGAAAGAATTAAGATACTACATTGAGGAAGATTGTACGGGGGAAGGCTTATTAGGAAAGATTGGAAGTTCACATTTACATTTAGTATGTTTATAAATAAATAAGTTTTATAATTGTTAGTAAAAAATTATATCAATAAAAACAAGTACCATGATATTATGACACTTAAAAATTAGCATTTAATTTATTGCAGAATAAAACCTTTAGATATTGGGAAAAGCTGACACAATTAAATGTGGACAACAGCAAACTCTGAAACGATATAGTACTCAGTATAAACAAATAAGAAGAGTTGAGAAATAAAACACGGAGCTAAAGTCAATATATATGCCAAGAAGTGTAAAAATTGTTAGGAAAATAAAGGAGCCTAAAAATCCAGTGCTTGGCATAACTAATTATTAGGGAAACAAATAAAAAACACAATGAAATACCCATTACGATGACTACTATCAGAAGAACAAAATAATAAATGCTGGGAAGGATTTTGAGGAATAAAACTATTGTGGGTTACTGGGACTGTAAAATGGAGCAGTTACTGTGGAAAACAGTATGAGAATTCCTCAAAAAGTTTAAAAAATACAATTACCACATGATTCAGATACTTCACTTCTGGGTATATACTTAAAATAATTAAAAGCAGGATCTCAAAGAAATATTTGACAGTCATATTCATAGAAGCAATATTCACAATACCTAAAATGTGGAAGCAACCCAAATACCCATCAACTAATCAATGGATATACAGTATGTGACTTACACATATGATAAAATATTATTCAGCCTTGAAAATGAAAGGTATTGATATGTATACAACAACAAAGAAGAATCTTGAGATATTATGGTAAATTAAATAAACCAGCATCAAAAATATAAATATTATATTATTCCAGTTAGATGACATACCTAAGGTAGTCAAATTCCTAGAGACAGAAAATAAAATGGTAGTTGCTAGGGGTTGGGGTTGGTGGAAATTTGAAATTATTTTTTAACAGGTATAGTTTTTAGTTTTGTAAGATGAAAAGTGAAAAAGGATAGTGGTGAAGGTTGCATAAGAATATGAATGTACTTAATACCACTGAACCATGCACTTAAAATGATTAAATTTGTAAATTTCATGTTAAATATATTCTATTGCAATGAAAAAAATTGGTAAAAATATGGTGTGTCCAAAATGAAGACATTTGAAATTGACATCCTCAAAACACTTCTTGACATATCAAATTCATTCCTTATGAGTCACTTTTATGTTATTCTCTTGACAAGTTAACCAAAGTTTGCATTAATAAACCCAGACTTCACCTGTGAGTAAAAACTAAATTATATTTAATTCTACTATAAAACAAAACATGGATATCCTAAAGTATGACTTTTGTCTTGGTAATTTTTTTTCAATTTTAAGTTAATCAAGCAAAATGGTCATTTTAATGTTAAACAGACATTATTGACTTAAAGGTATAAATAAATTTCTCTAACCCCTCTTATAACCAACTGTAATTATACTTATAGAAAAGTCTCATAAGATTTTCATAAGTAATAACTATACTTCCCCTCATGTGATTCAGTATATTTTTTCCTGAGCCTCTCAGAAGTATTGTTGTGTGGGAGTATTAAGATATGTATGAATGTACTTCTGGGAAAAAATGATCATTATATGCAAAGACAGAAAATTGGAGATACTTTACTTATCTTCCTAGTTGTTTCCAGGAACATATTTGATGGCTCATCACTTCTGAGAGACCCGGGGGTAAAAGCACCAGATAGTTTAAAAGAGCTGTTGTATATTCTTCAGGCACCAAAAGGATTTATTACATGCAAATTTCCATTAGTGTTAATGGGAGTTATTATAGGTTATTCATACTTGAAAGATAATGAACTAAAAGTTGCTTTCTATTTTATTCATTTTGAATGAATCTCTCTCTTTCTGCTTTGCAAAATTCCTAGGACAAGATGAAGAATAACCATCAACAATTCAAATATTAAAAAAAAACTGTATGTGAAATAGTGCCCTTTATTGTTGATGAATTTCAAACATTAGTTTTTGAATTCTCAACCATATGTCCCTGACAGTCTTTCTCACTTCTCTCAGTGTGTAGTCACTCAGTGAAGACCAATTTTAATATTAGATTTATAGGCTGCTATTATTGGTCACATAATAGGCAACAAAACCATATAAAAAGTTTTTTGTTGTTACCTGAATTTCAAATTAAAAGCAGATTATCATCTAACAATCACAATATTATTTATTAGGAACCTATAAGGTACTGAACTTGATTGGTATAAAGCTTTCATCTCTTCTTTGAGAAGCATGTAGTTTGGTAGAAAAACAATTTAAGTTGGTATATGAACAGACCTTTTCCCACTCCTGTCCCCCAGTGTTGCATCACATCCTATGGCCTTCCTCCTCAAAGTCAGATAAGACCTCTATGATTCATCTTAAGATTTTTGGTCAAGATGATGGAGTAGGTAAACATTGTGCTTACCTTCTCTAACAACCATATCAAAATTACAACTACATTACAGAACAACCGTCATTGAGAATCACCTGAAGTCTAGCTGAGCTGATGCCCAAAAACTTAGGAAACACAGACGAAGCCACTTTGAGACTGGTAGGAATGGTGAGGACAAGGAAAGGGCTGGTCTCACACCTGTGTGTGACCATTAAAAATCAGGAGTAATATCTCAGCTGCAGAGGTAACTCTCAGAGGAGCAAAGAGGTGCACCCCACACCAGGCTCTCCAGCTCAAGATTCCAATGCCAAGGAGAGAAGTCTCCATAACTTGTAGCTATGAAAACCAAAACTTCTACTTTGAGGGGACATGAGCATCCATATGTTCATTAGAGCATTATTCACAATAACTAAGGTATGAAAGCAACCTGGGTGTCCATCAGTGGATAAATGGATAAAGAAAATGTGGTACATACATACAATGAATTATTACTTAGTCATAAAAAAAAATCTTGTCATTTGTGACAACATGGATGGCTCCAGAGAGTATTGTTCTAACTGTAATTAAGTCAGACATAGAAAGGTAAGTGCCATATGATTTCACTTATATGGAGAACCTAAAGACCAAAATAAACAAACAAACAAAACAGAAACAAACTCATAAATACAGAGAGAATTTTGATGGTTGACAGATGGGAGGAAAGTTGGGAGTAAGTGAAAAAGGGTAAAGGATTAAGCAGTACAAATTGGTTGTTACACAATAGTCATGGTGATGCAGGGATAGTATAAGGAATATAGTCAATAATACTGTAGTATCTCTGTATGGTGTGAGGTGGGTAGACTAGATTTTTGGGGGTATAGAGGGGAGGGAGTTGGGGCAGGGTGAAAAATGTGAAAAGATTAAAAAATACAAATTGGTAGTTACGCAATAGTCATGGTAATGTAAAGTAGAGTATAGGGAATGTTGTCAATAATATATTAATAAGTATGTATAGTACCAGGTGGGTGCTAGAAAAGTCAGGGGATCACTTCTTAAATTATATAAATGTCTAACCATTATGCTGTACATCTAAAATTAATATAAAATAATATTGAAAGTAAACTGTAATTGAAAAATTTTAAAAAGAAGACAAAAAGTGAAGGGGAATATGAGGTTCAGCTTTCCAGGTACAAAAGAAATAAGTCATGAAGGTGTAATGTACAGCATAGGGAATATAATCAATAATATTGTGATAGCAATGGTATTGTCAGATGGTAACTGAACTTATTATGGTGATCACCTTATTAGGTATATGAATGTTGAATAACTATGGTATACACCTGAAACTAATATAATGTTGCATGTTAGCTCTATATTAATAAAAAAATCTTTAAAAAATAAAAAGACCTAATTAATTAATTAATTAGTGAAAAGATTCATCTGAATCAATCTGTGGTTTTATGATGAGAAGAACCTGAAAAGTGAGGCTGAAATGTTAGAAAATCTGTTACATTTAGATTTAAGGCTAAGTTAAACGGGTTATATTTGGATTATGTTTACTGATTTTAAAGATTTATTTCCATTCTGTTCTATTAAAAAAAATTTTCCTACATGTACTAAGCTACATTCTTCTATTATTTTATTATGTTACCTCATGGAATGGTACTCATTCTAATTTCACTGTGTTAAAAAATAAAATTCAACCAAATAAATTTGAAAATCTGATTAGCATTATTAAGTGATTCATGAATCAGAGACAACATCCCATTTGGCAACAACTAAAAGGAAGCTTCCAGGGGGATGTACAGAATGGAAGGTTTTCATAAGAAGAAGAGTGAGGCAAGGGAACTACTAATGAAAGAAAAGATTCTTTTTAGACCAGGACACCCGTTTTCTTTGGCAGGGGGTGGGGGCTGTAAGGGTTTTTGTCATGCAGGTTGTTCTTCTTCCTATGTGGGATGGAGAAAG
>PVJL010005688.1:87468-104353 GCA_004026885.1 Lyroderma lyra | reverse complement strand
CCCTCCTCTCCCACCCCCTCCCCTTTCTCCCCTCCCTAACCCACTCATCCCCAAATAAATATTAAACTATTGATTGTGTCCATGGGGTGTTCGTTTGTTCATTTCTTTTTTCTTTGTTGCTTTCAGTTTTATATTCCGCATCTGAGTGAAGTCATACAGTTCTTTGTTTTTTCTGTCTGGCTTATTTCACTTAGCATGATGATCTCCAGGTCCATCCATTTTGTTGCAAATGGCAACATTTCATCTTTTCTTACAGCTGAGTAATATTCCATTGTGTGTATGTACCACAGCTTCTTTATCCAGTCATCTGTCGCAGGGCACTTGGGTTGTTTGGAAGTTTTATTAATACAGCAGACAAGGACTGACAAGCAAAGGCGATTGCTGCGCTGTAAACCCTGGCTTTCCAAACTCTCAGCAGCAGGATTCGGATCTGCTTCCCAGCAAAACCACAAATGCCCTCGTGCAGTACGTCTGATGAGCTTTTAAAATAGTTCGATGAAAGAACATTATATCTATAAACCCTCAGGATCTATTGAACAGCTCCACTTTGATTTCAGGACACTTAAACAATCTTGCTTCATTTGGGGCTTTAATATTCAAATCACCATTTTAAAAGTTTTGAGAAAATCCAGCCACACTCCTTCACATCTTCAGTTTTACCTTCTTATTGCTCTTTTCTGAGTGGTTGGAGAAGGGTTATTTCATTAGCCTCTCAGTTAGTTTCTAATTTTGCCCCTTGCAATTGTTTCTCTTCGGTGTCTTTGAAGACACCACTTAAAAATGTGAATTAATTATTACTTTCTCTATTTAGCATACCAGTAGTTCTTACTGACTGGTTTTCAGTTTTCAACCACATCAGATTGTAAAAGACGAAGATCAGCCCTTTTCATAGCCCAAGAGCTTACTACAGTGCTTGTACTATGGTAAGCCTGCAATAAATATGTGTTAAATAAAATAAATGTACAATAACTGATTATGATAACATAATTGAAACTGTCAGTGGCTTCTTTACAAATATGGAAATATTCTGTTAACATACGATGCATTCTACATGTCCTAAAATTTTTGTACTTCACAAGTGTATATTTTTCATTGGCCCAGTGTTTATGCTCACTCTTTTCCCTCTAATTTTTGTTTTAAAGTTGAACTTACCAAAATAATTGTTAGAGTGTACGTGCCTTTTAAATGCCGTATGAATTTTTTTCAACAGCAGTGGAGACAAAGATGGCTTTACAGGAAATTCACTTTTACTACTGTCTCAACACTTTGACAAATGTTTTCCAGCACTGACTATTATTTTTCTAATTCATAGTATCTTATATTTTCAATCAAAGATTTATTTCAAGATGTCTGCATTTTAAAACATTTTGCTTTTTGTCTATGAAAACCTTTTTAAAACCCATTTCAACTTTTTTCTCCCACTAAATTCAATATGCTTACCTAAACTCACTGGGGAAAATGTCAACTCTGTGTTTCTGGGTCTTTTTTAAAGTGATTAACTTTTCAGTGAACTTTCTGGGTAACAGATTAAAGTACCATATTTCTAAAATACAAGCAAGCAAGCAAACAAGCAAACAAACAAAAAACTGTTTTAAGCAGTATTGAGGGCATCTGTGCTTATTTAGAGGCAAATTTCTCTAAGAAGATCCCTAAATTCAAAGGAAGGATCCTTAGGTTGGATGATAATATTGCATAAACGTGTCAGTTAGTCAAAGCATTGCTTTTCTTCAGCATACTTACATGACTATATTAATTGTGTATAAATTTGTGTGTGTGTGTGTGTGTGTGTGTGTGTGTGCAGTAGACAAACAAGTAATCTCATGAAACAGGGCCAAATTTTCCTGAAGTGTTTTCCACTTTTCAATCATTCATATTACTTCTAAAGAAAGAAAGCGTTCATTATTCACTGCAGAAGAGATGAAGTTAAAGGTATTGATATAGTACAGCTGGGCCAAAGAATTTACTGTCAAATAACTCAAAATACATTATTAAATGCCACATGGACTATTTCTACACTATAACATAAAACCTGGATGAGCCAAATTGCTCACTTTAACAATAGTAAATGATTTATGTTTATTGCCACTAAATGCATTTGTTGTAGAAACTGTATCAATTGTAAAGATGGCACTGCAATCCACTCCGTTCTGCCATAGACAGTCCCTTCAAATGCTGTCTTGAAACTATCAGTGACTTGTTTACAAATATGGAAGTGTTCTGTTAACATATAATTTATTTTTCATGTGCTAAAATTTTTCATGGCACTTAACAAGTACTATATGATTTGAAAAGCATATGTACATATTATTATACCAAATGTCATCATATGTACAGTATAAATAAAAGTAAAATAAGTCAAATGATGTAATATAATGTTTTTTCTAAGTTCTTCCATTTCTATTTCTCATTTAATCTTCCAGATAATCTTGTGAGACGTGAGACATATTTTATACTCCTGATTTGACCAAAGCAAAGGAATTCATATAAATAATAATGACTTGTCCCAACTCTATCCATTTCAGAGCTGAGAGCAGAAAGCAGATTTGAAGTCAATTTCTCTCCTCTGGCTACTCACATTTTATGGTACCTGCTGGTTTCTAAGAAAATAATCCTATTTATCATCAAATCATTTCACTGGCATCAAGTCATGAGAAAAGGAAAGTATGCAAATTTTCAAAAAATTTATCTTTTAATTGTGGTATCAGAGATCATTTTGAAGCCTGAAAAGTTAGAAAGCAGAAATCAGGAGGTTGGGAATTTAGTAATGTAACATCTGGGAAAGTTATTTCTTAAGCATGCAAACAGAAGCAAAGCTTAATGTAGAATAGCTTCATTTACCCAACAGAAACATTTTCTTTCATTCGCTTTCAGATAAACAAGATTGTTCATCTGAAGGAGCATAGCTGATCTCTACAAGGCTGCCCAAGTATTGCTGACCTATGAGAAGATTGCCAACCACAGACATTAGAACTTTCATTAATTATTAGTTTTTTATGTACAAGGCATTATCTATGAATAATGAGAATAACTCTCTATTTTGCCCATTTTATAGAAATGAATACTGAGACTTGGGTTAAATAACTAGCCTATTCTTAGCTAGGGGAGAAGTCTGGATTTGGACTCAGGTTCTTTGTCTCAGATCACACCCAAACAACTGAGTAGTGTAATAGGTATTGTAAGGATTTTCCTATTAAAAGGAGTGTTAAAGGTTTGTGGATTGGCTATAAAATCCTGCACAGAGGCTTCAGATACTGCAGAAACAGAATATAATAAACTAGCAAGCATGGAATGTATGCTTTTCGACATCATGTCCAAGCTAGGTTTAAAGTCTTGGGTGTGGCCTGAATCAGAGGATTCACTCACATGGCCAACAAGACTAGCAGAAGCCTGCCTTAGAGCACCTGCTCCACAAGAAGCCCACATTGATGGTTTCACAACCCAGGTTCAATCAGAGAGCTGGGGCTTGACTGAGCTTGCAGACCAGATGGTATAAGTCTTTATGCCAAGATGTTAATAAATATTTGTTTTCACAGATTTGATTCCACTGTAAAATTCTACCTGATATCAAAGTTGCAGAAAAGGACACCTACAGCTATTATCTGACTGTAAATACCAGCATGCTGCAAAATCTATTCAATGGGGCATCCAAGAACTGTCTGAAGTCTGTTGGCTACCAATATCCTGGCCCCCTAATTTCCTACATCCTGTAATGGGACTGGTCTCATAATTTGTAAGAGGAAAGGTTTTGGATGTTACCTTCTGTCCAACTCAAAACTCTGTTGAACTATACTCACTTCAAAAGAAATCATTTTATGAAACAAATGCAATATGAATGAGGTCACCACCAGGCCTGAACTATTCTATAATGGGTAATATTCTAATAGGTTGTCATTCATATATTTTCATACATTCTTTCCTATTGCTGGGCTTTGGTACAATTACCACTTAATCAAATGTCACCGAGTGTCCTCAATATGGTATATATCCAGCTTGTGAATAATTTCAGATTGATGAAACATGATGATAACAGTACTTTTTAAAACTTTCACTAACTTGAACCACCAGATTTAAAATGCATCTCACTGTGGGTGACCATTTTACTCTCTTCTCTTCAGGTATTGGTGATTGCAATACCAACATTCAAATGGCTAACAATCCATTGTAAAGTACTTTGCAAATAGCCTCAACAGTCATCAGATATTAATGGTGTGATGGTTAATTTTATGTGACTGGTGACTGTATAGGTTACTAGGTACACGCCTCTGTATTTGGCATTCCATCTTGAGAGAGTGGAATCCCTCCACTCAACTCTGGGTCATACTTCAGATGTCATTCTAATGATATTTTCGCTCTCCTACTGACCCTTCTCCATCTTCCACCCCACCTATCCCCCCACCCTCAACACACACACTTTGGTTCAGCTCTCATTGCTATATTCTCTCCTAGCAACTTGTAATTTCCCTCCCTAGACTTGTGACACTCGAATCCCAGTGCCTGGCTTACTTGGGTGCTTAAAACAAATTTTTCTTGAAGTTTGTACAATTTTTTGAATTTAATTATCTAATTTATCTCAACTTAAACTCAAGAATTCAATCTGATATGAGAAGCCCTCACGTAGAGCATTTTCCTCTGTCACTTAGTTATAACAGAGCATTTTAAAGGAATAGCTTTGACATGATCTTTGGTTTCTTGACTTTCCTCTTTGATTTCCACGAACACACCAGTGCTTGGAGGAACAAAATGTATTTCTAAATGAACAGCATGATGCCTCATAAATTGTTTTACCCACGTTCTGGAGAAACAATTTTCTCATTTCATTTT
This sequence comes from Lyroderma lyra, assembly GCA_004026885.1. Taxonomy (NCBI): domain Eukaryota; kingdom Metazoa; phylum Chordata; class Mammalia; order Chiroptera; family Megadermatidae; genus Lyroderma; species Lyroderma lyra. The sequence continues at coordinate 99,532 of PVJL010005688.1, read as the reverse complement.
TTTTAAAGGAAGAAATAGAGGGATAAACTTGCAATTCACAGCCTAAGCCTCTACATTCACAGTAGGAAATAAATGAGAAGCACTCATGTTTACTGGGCTTATCCACACAGTGGTCATCTTAACCATCAGAAATTTACTTCTTTTGCAGAATCTCAAACACAATTCGAGTGGAAATCAAAAAGAGTTTCAGGGACAAACACTTTAAACCACTATATCTATAAGAAATATTAACTGGGTTTTAAATTAGAGATGTTTCACTGGTATGACATTTAACATACTAGTTTCTATACGAGGTTTGACAATTAAATTCGTGATCTTGCAACCATGCACTTACACTGGCAGCACCGTACAACGTGTACAAACAACTCAGTCAGGTTTCATAACCTTGGTATATCTGTGTATCACAGCAGTGTTCATGTCGACATGTGGTGGTGTCTTGCTGAGTGGTGTTCATTATTGTTGTTTTGTGTTTTTGTGTGTTGTCGTGAGAATGTCAGAGCTTGAATTAGAGCAATGAAAAAATTTTAAATTTCTTGTTAAACTTAACAGAAGTGCAAGTGAAATCAGGGACATGTTAGTCCAAGTTTATGGAGATAATGCCATGAAGAAAACAGCAGTGTACAAATGTATTAAACATTTTTCTGAGGGGAGAGAAAGCATCACTGATGAAGACAGGTCAGGTCAGCTAGCAAAAAGCAGAACTGATGAAAACTTTGCAAAAATTCATCAAATTGTGTGTCAAAAATCATGAGCTGACTGTGAGAAGCATAGCAGACCAAGTAAATACCTGTATACAATTAAGAAAATCCTAACTGAAAATCTTGGCATGAGAAAGGTGTGTGCAAAAATGGTCCTGAAGAAGCTAACTGATGAACAAAAGTGAAGGAGAGACAAAGTCTGCCAAGACTTTTGAAGAAGCAAGATGATATTTTGGGTTGTGTTATCACTGGTGATGAAACATGGGCCTACCAATACAACCCTGAAACAAGGCATCAAAGTTGAGGATGGAAGTCTGCCAGTTTTCAACTACCATAAAATTTCAGTCAGTCCAAATCAAGAGTCACAACGATGTTGCTAACCTTTTCTGATATCAGTGAAATTGTTCATTATGAATTTGTACCAACTGGACAGTCAACCAAGTTTATCATTTGAAAGTGCTGAAAAGGCTGCATGAAAAAGTTAGAAGAAAATGACCTGAACTTTTTGTCAACAACTCATGGCTCTTGCATCAAGAAAATGCACCAGCTCTCATGGCATTGTCTGTGAGAGAGTTTTTAGCAAGTAAACGAGTATCTGTATTACAACACCCTCCCTACTCATCTGTTCTGATCCCCAAGACATTTTTCTTTACCTGAAGATAAAGAAAATATTGAAAGGAAGACATTTTGATGACATTGAGGACATCAAGTGTCATTTCTGGAATGGCCATCTAATGGCCATTCCAGAAAAAGAGTTCCAAAATTGCTTGAAGGGTGAAGTAGGCATCAGTGCATAGCTTTCCAAGGGGTGACTGTAGTGATATTCAACAATGAGGTATGTAACACTTTTTCTGGAACGAGTTTGCAAACTTAATTGTCACATCTTGTAAATAAGGTGGAGCTTCTCAATAAGGCTACATATCAGGATCATGAGTTTTGTAATATCCAAGACCAAAAATGTACCATAAATATTAAGTGACTTTCTCATTAAAATATTATTTAAAAATCAAGTTTTCTTAGGAATTGAAAATATGCCTTGTGGAATTTAGAAAAGCATAATTTAAGAATAAAGTTTTAGTAGACATCAAAGTTTGCTTTGATGGGAGTTCCCTGGTGGTGTAGAGGCTAGGCCTTGGCGCTCTCACCGCCGCAGCCTGGGCTCGATCCCCGCTCAGGGAACCAACTAAAAAAAGAAAAAAAAAAACGTTTGCTTTGATAAAAGAGATTAAATTTTCAAGGCAAGGAAGTCTGAAATATTTTTTTTTCCTGAAAATCCATGGAGTGATTTAATGACCAAATGACATGGAAAGGAGCATTTCACCTTAGTAAATTCAATCTGTTGTTAAGCATCCAGGAAGCATCACGTCCTGACCCAGGTATTTTCCAACAAACCTAATTTTCAAGTTTCTAGTAGCTGCTCTTCTAGGAAAATGTGGCCTGATTCTTTAACAATTTACTTTTTGAGAGAAAGAAAGTGTCCTTATAGTTTTTATTGCCTAACTTCATCTTTTGAAATTTCCAAGCATATTTTTTCTCCTTTTTATTTCAAAGCTATTATGGATTAAATATTTATGTCCCTGACTCTTCTTCATTTGTTGAAGCTCCAACCCCCAAAGTGATAGTATGAGGAGTTGGGTCCTTTGGGAAGTGATTAAGTTTAGATGAGCTCATGAAGGGTTGGGTCCTATGATGGGTTTAGTGCCCTTACAACACACATATCCCACACACATTTCCTTCTACCACATGAAGATAAAGCAGAAAGGAAGCTGTCTGTAACCAGGAAGAGGTACCCTCATCAGAACCCAACTGTACCGACTCCCTATCTCAGAACAGAAATAAATGTCTATTGTGTAAGCCTCTCAGTCCACGCTATTCTGTTATAACAGTACGACTAGGACAAGGTCCTAGGACTTGGAGAAGTGAACTATGGGAGACATCGGCTTTATTGCTTGAGAGACATCTTTAGTTCTGGAAATTGTAAGGTGTGGAAGTTCAGTGAGAAGCATCCTGGTACTCCAGCCTGGCTCAGGCTCTAGGCTCAGGCTTCCTTAGGGAGGCATGTGGGGAGTTCGAAGTCAGCGGCATTCATTAGCTGCATTGACTGAAATCTTAGGCAGGCACTTGAAGGCAGTGGCTATCGTCAAGGCTATAGCATATCTGACCGGAATGTGCATAACGGTACAAAGCCAGGAGACATTCAGCCCCCAAGGGTAAGAAAACCTGATTTGGTTATTCAGGCTCTGAGGAAGACTTTGAGATGTCTACTTAATTCAAAAAAGAAAGAAGAAAATGTTGACAAATATATAGACACATTGTTTCCATAATATCTGATATTTAGCATGTATAAATATCAACATAATATTTCAATTTTATCTATATTGCATTATTATGATGAAATAGATGAAATTGTAGGAAATAACACTCTAAATCAAACTAATTTTCCTTTGATTTCAGTTAGGGTGAAAAACAGATCAAGGTATTGATAAGAGAGGAATAGTTTATATTTATGACCCCAAATGAAAAGACATTTAAAAAATGCACTGTATAATATGGGGTTTAAATATATTCTGCTTCTACCCTGTTTTTTCAACTGATCTTTCAAGTCCAAGACTTACAACATGAGGCTTTTTCATAGATGCAAGTTCTATGCAATTTTTTCAAGCCGTGGGCTTGTGTCACCATGGTTACACAGGGATACTGGATAAATTGCTTGCAGCAATAATTGTTTCATATTTGTGTACAAACAGCTGAACTGCATTTTTCAATTTCAAATGTGATTAGTCTAAATTCAAAGTCTGATGTTCTGTCATGAAGAACATCACAGAATGCTCCAAAGAAGAATAAAAATGAAGATTTATGCTAACAAAATTCTTTCAAATACATGCAAACGTTTCTATAAACTTATCCCCTTGTGCTATATTCTTTTCTACTTCTACTTCTGTCCATTCTCTACTTAATGTAATGAAATTTTTTTAGTGCCTCATTATAATCTGTATCATGAAATACTGAAATGTAAGATGGCCTGGAACTTATACATAATATGGAATAGTTACAGTGATAATAGAATAAGATGGTAAGAGAACAACAGAAGAAAAGACAACACTAAGAGTTTGAAATAGTCACTTTTTCTAAAGTGTTTCAAATCAATTTTATATAACAATGATAATATCAATCTAAAAAATTTTAGTTTTATAATGTTGAACAAAAAGATCTCTATATCGATTTTATTTTGGTTAACAATTAGAGGAATTTCAAAACTAACTTTTTTCCTGATCCCTCTTTTAGTGATGTAATATTTTAAAGACTATAGAACAGTTTATCACTAATAGAAATCACATGAGATATAAAGGCAAACTTCTTGTGGCATGATACATGTTTCCTATGTGCTTATGATCACATTTTCCTCCAGATGACATGAATCACAAAGAAAAATCAGTCTCAAGACATTATTTCACTATTGGGGAAACTGAGGCTCAGAAAAATCAAGTTACTTGTAGAAGTTTATGTAGTGAGTTAGTGGCAGAGTCAGTATTAAAAATCTTGTTTTCCTGCTAGTTATTTCAGACTCTTCCTCTATACTTCATCATAATAGTTTTGGATAGTTATTCATTACGAACGATGCAAGTTTTACATAATAGATATAATTTTCTTTCAACTAAAAATGAAAGAAAATTATTATGAATAATTTAAAGACTCAGAAAAGGCCAGACATTTAGACAAGAAAATCAAAATGTTTATAGATGTTTTTATAAGACATTCAATTTCATATATCCTCAATGTTAATTCTCAGGGATGGAGAAACTTATTTAATGTCAAAGGACATTAAACACAGTCAATGAGAAAACAAAAGCAAAACTCATTAAGCATCTTATTTGTATTATTTATTTCAAAAAAGAATATTTTTATTTTTTAAATTTTTATTTATTTTTGATTTTTGGACTTATTGGGGTGACATTGATTAACAAGAATTACATGGGTTCCAGGTGTACAATTCTACAGTGCATCGTCTATGTGTTGTATTATGTGTTCACCACCCAGAGTCAGTTCTTTTTCTATCACCAAAAAAAAAGAATTATTTTTAAAGTATTTCCTTTCCAGAGAAAATTGCCACTAAATTTGAATTGAATTGCAATAAGAGAGCAGTTCCTAGATATAGATATTTGTTCCTGGAATTGGCCCTTTGCAAATAAACATTCTCTATATAAAACAACCTGCTATTGAATATGTAGATTTTGTTAAGGTAGCAATAAACAGCCTACTTTCCAACATATTCATATATTAGTTCCATAGTAACTCCGGAATGACCCTTCCAACCCTGTACAAAATACACAGTTTTCAGAAGGAACGAAAACACTTAGGTTTAACCACAGTGCCACCTGGCATACAGATAGAAAATTTAAACATAGAAGGGAATTAAAACTGTTTAAACAGTGAAAAACAAATCCACAGAAGAGCAGCAGAAATAGAAAAACACCATCAGAAGGCATCCATTTCACCTACTGTGACAGATGGCCTTCCTCCTAGCCTCACGGAGGAGCAAAGCCCCTTTCGTGCCAAAGGTGAGGGGCCAGATTACCTGAATGCAAACCCTGGTTCTTTCACTCAGGGCCACATCGAAGAACGGCAAAGATGTGAGCCTATTTCTATGAGAACCCACCGCTGAATCTGAATTCCTATCAGCATTCAAACATGATTTTAAAACAAGAAAACATGAATGCAATTCTACACCTGATACAATTTTAAAATAAAGAATGAAATAATTACAGTCAATTTGTTACTCATGGCAGCCATGTCCTATTAAGATACCAAAAACAATGAATTAGTGAATGTGAGCCATTGCTCCTGGGGGACACACGGAGTTGGGTTCCTGCAAGCTTCTGGGCAGAACATTTTCATCCATCAAGCAATACGTGACCTTGTTTTATGTGTGTTTCTGTTTGAAGACACTTATTAAATACATACTGCTGATTCATTAGTATCGGACTCATGACTAATGGTGCTGGTGCCTGAATGAAGCTTCTCTGACAGAAGTAATTGTTTTCTGCAAGGCACATCAAGCCCTCTTGCATTGAGGAACACCGGACAGCATTTCAGCACGACCCTTGGGTGCCATTTAAAATCGTGAAATCAACAAAAAGCATTAAAACTGCAAAAAAAGAAAAGTGGCACAAAATAGATCACGAAAAGAATACTTCTTTTTTCAAGTGGATAGTGAATGCTTCCAATATGTAAAAGAGACCGCTTCTGTTTGTCGATTTAGTTTGTATTTTCCTTGCTAATCAAGAGCTTGTAGTTTGCAATTTTCAGAATTCCTAACTGATAAATAATTGAGAGAAAGAGGTGCATCTTTATTTTCTTTTGAGTTTCCCTTAAACAAAGGGAAGGAATTATTTTCCTTCATGTCAGTGTTTCCTTCATGAAGTTATCTTTAGAAATTAAGAAATGTCTCAGCAAATTTAAAAATCCACATTGTTAAGGAAAGTGGACATTGTTTGTTATATTTTAATTAATGCGGAGGCAGATCAAATGAGAGGAAATCAGTATCCAGCAAATCCTTATTTAACATAGCACTATGTTTTAAGATTTGCATAGAGGGATATCATTATTACCTGCAGAGATTATCCCCATGCAGAAACCCAAGAATACATATATTTTGAAATATATTTAATATATAATATATAATATATAATCTGATCATCTGATTTGATCTGTTGGCAGAGAACATGTGGCCCATGTCCCACAACCAAGGCTCAGTTCCTCAGCTCAACCCTCACTTTGTATTCAGGGACCTTCATAGTCGCCCTGCCAAACGGGCTCTTGCTCTCTGCCATGCTCCTTTACATGTCCCTTGATTGCTACGTTCTTCCCCTTTAGTGAAAGGCTTCAGGACTTCACCAGAGGTAAGATCGTTTTTAACCTTGAAAAATAAAAGCAAAAAACAAAATTTTATTTAATATTTGCAATTTCTATCTAGAAATGAAGGTTTTATTTACATTTAGGAAGCTGTTTTGTTTTGTTTTTCCTTAACTGCTTGAATGGCACACATTGAAAGCAATTACCTTCCTATTTGGGGAGAAAATAATGAAGTGTCTAAACACACAACAGAGGAACAAAACGCTAGGTTTGTTTTCTAAGGTGTTGTTGAGCTTCTCAGTTTGGTGGTATTTTGTTTTGTTGGGAGAAACAAAAGCAGTATCCCCAGGCTCAGGCAGCGTCTGGGACAGAGGTGTACGAGTGTTACTTCCTACGTTTGCCAGTGGTGTTATTGTTGTTCGGTTTCAAGATTTCAAGAGCTGTCAAAGACGAGGAGAACATGGAGAAATCTAAAGAGACTACTTTCCTGACTGCACATCTCCTCCGGGGCAGACTCAGGCTCAGATCTAGTGGCACGAATTTGGACAGAACGCTGTTTGTCCCACATCCGCCTCAATGCCAGCATAGATGTGCTCAGGGGGAAAAAAAGAAAAGAAAAGAAAAGAAAACAAAGCTAGAGAGACTGTCTTCTACGATAGAGAGAGAATAAGATGAATAGAGCTAAGTAACTTCCATGATCTCATCTTAAATCTTAAATCTCTTGGGAATTAAAATTAGTGGCCTTGGCTATATGAGAACTTTAAATTTCTCAGAACTTGGCACTCAATGATACCTGACAAATTCTATTGGGCATTGTCACTAAAACAGCAGCTCCTGAATCTCTCATATTGTATGCAGTACAGATAAAACAGATCAAGTGTTTGCAGCTGTTCATATAACCAGTCTTCACCAGTCTTCAGAAAGTGCTAGAAGAAATACGTTGCAAACTTATTAAATCTCACAGAGCAATAAACTTTTTCTTTCTTACAATTAAAGATCTTTCAATTTTCTACCACTTTAGAAGTAATTTCAAAATCCCAACCATGCAGTGTGTTTGTGACTTCATGGCTATCTCAAACTCTGTAGCTCTTTAGAAATGTAATTAATTGTTTCTTTTAACCTAATAAGCAAGTCATATTCATTCTTTTGATCTCTCCAACCAACTATAATTAGTCAAGATAAACTTTGCTTTAATTAAATTGCTTTAATTAGTCAAGATAAACTTTCGAGTTTTAACTAGTTCCTTTTTCAGTTTTATATATTGTATCTTTCCAAATTTTAACTAATTTATTTTTCAGTTTTAAAAAATGTATCTTTCCAGCTAGTATGGCAGAGAACTGTGGAATGTTGATGAATATTTGAGGAGTGGTGATGGGTTTTTCTTGTAGTCTTCTACTTTCTTGAAAAATTAGTTTCTTATTAGTACTTAAAATCTACTAATAAATTTATGAGTGAATAAATTGTACTCCAGAAACTTCACAGTGCAAATATTAAAGTAATTGAATATATGTGTGTGTGTGTGTGTGTGTGTGTATACACACACACACACACACACACACACACACACACATATATATATATATTTAAGTTTGCTAGTTGCTACTGAGGTCGTAAAGCCATTTGTTGAAATAGTATAGAGGAGAGCATAATCTGTCCTAACTTCCTGTCAGAGGCCAAATTGGGACAACTCATCACATGATATCACCGTACCAGGCCTCATTTTTCTCTCCTGTATTAATATACTTGAACATTATTTCATATAGCACAAAACAGTGAGTAAAGTCCATTATTAGTAATAGTAATTTTTTTTCTTATTATAAAATTACCCTGAAAATAATCTATTGTTGAACAGGTTTATAGTTTTTTTTTCCAATGATCTAATTCAAGCAAGATTCTTCTGAATGAAAAAAAAATTAGGTTTGTAATTGAGTTTAATCTGAAGTGTCTCCATGTCATTTTGCTTTCCCTGACTCTGTTTTGCAATGACAATAGGAGGGAAATAGAAAATTAAGAACTCTTTTTGGAGTGGTTGTTTCTAGTCAATAGTAATGCATTTATGCATAATGATCAATTAAAGGTAAAGAAACTAGTGTTGTTCTTTCATTCTAGAGAGTAGGTTGTTCTGAAAAGAAAATATTTCCTTTCATTAATTGTGAAAATATGTTAGAAGAAGAAAGTCTCTTTTGGGCATGACCTATCTTGGTGTGGACCAGATCTTGGAAAATACAAGTGTGTGGGTGGTCACACAGAAAGCCTAGGATGGTCCTTTTAAGTGCCAAATATTGTTGCAACTACCTTAGACACAAGTGAAATATGGAAATTATAATCCTATTATTTCTTTAAACTAGATAGAGTGATTACTTTGCAGCAGTACAAGACTTACTGTGTAAATATTTACAGACTAAAACCCAGTGCTATGTCAGTATGGCTTTCAAAGGTAAGCTCTTTCTTTTTAATTTATTGTGTATCTTTGAGTTCTTGAGAGAGTTGAGATGTATTTTGGGACTCCTCACTTTATTGCTGAAGTTTGTGGATGTGTAACATATTTCCTGAGTGGAATGAATACTGAAAAAGAAGAGGAGAGGGCCACTTTGCATCATGCCTACTACTCCATCCCTCATGTTCATGTTCTTTCTCTCTTTGATCCTGGGAAAGCTCTTTGAGACCATTGTACTGCTATTTCTTCTGTGAAAAAGTCAAGATCCAAGAGCTGAAAGACTTGCCCAGAGCAATTAGCTAAGAAAAGTATGGGATTAGGGTTTGTGGGTACATCAGAGTACAGAATGTGGTACAGTTACAGACTTTGGGGTCAGAGGAACTAGATATCTATATGGACTCTCCCACTTAATGTTGATTTTGAATGAGTTGCTTAATTTCTCTAAGCCTCAATTTTCTTATCTGTGCAATGAAATAATAATAATGCCTTAGCAGATTGCTGAGAAAATGAAAAATAAATATATATGAGTATGCTTGCCATCCTACCATTCATATAACCACTGAATATTACATAGCAGCTATGGTGTTGCTGGTACAATCCAACATTCAACACTGACTGAAAACCTAGTATGTATAGAGTGTCATCTACTATCCATTAAAAGATGCATGTATTTTCACATTTTAGTATCTCTGATACTGGGGTGTTTCTTAGCTATAACCACTTCTTAAATTCTATGAAATATAGTGTACATACTTAATATAATAAAAAACCTTTGCTAAATTTGAGCTTTTACTACATGCTGAGCACAAGCTCCTTGCATATTTGGGCTAATTCTTACAACTACCCATATGGGGTGGAGTTTCTTTCTATAAGAGGTTAATCCATTTTATTTAATTGGTACTTAGGGAGGGATCTGAAATGGAGATTGCCTACACATTTGGGGTGGAGGAGGTAGAACTGGGTTGCTAATTAGCAACTATGTGACCTTAAGAAAATATTTAAGCTTTCACCATTCTTACCATTAAAATAACATAGGTATTTATAATGAAATTATCATACTTAGTAGTTAATATGTGAAGTCTGGATTTAGGCTGCTCACCTTGGATAACTGGCTTTGCTACTTACTACATGTGTGACCTTGGCTATTTCCAAACCCTTCTGAGTCAGTTTTCCCATCTGTAAAGTAGAGCTAATAATTGATCAATACATTCTAAGTGTGTTGTGAGGATTAGGTATATAAATATTTGCAAAGCTCCTAGGAAAGTGTCATCTACTAAGCATGAGTTAAGATTAGCTATTATTACTATTGTCGGACACAGTTGTGAAGTTTAAAGGCGAGTTGGTTTAGAAATATCTGCAGCTATACAATGTTGGGCCTACTTACCCAGTTTCTTTCCTGAAGATGTATGTATAAAATAGCCTAGCAAATACAGTCATATCTTAAATCCACAAGGAATCTAGTAACCATTATTTAACATTTTTAAATTAATTTCACATAAGTTTTTATCTTCTGCTTCTTATTTTTTGCTTAGAGTTTTACCTATTGGACTTATTTAAAATGTGGCATTCTTTGAGAAACACTGGCCCAGGACTCCCCAAAAGTGCTGTATAAAAATCACACCCAAAAGAAACAAAAGATTATGTGAATTCTATAGTAAAGACATAGAGTCATATGTAAGTTTTGGGGAACTAGAGGGTTTATTGGCATTGGATAAGCCATATCACTGTCTCAAAATGAGATATTCCATACTTTACTTCCTAGTAATGGCAGAGTATTTCTGAGCTAAGGTAAATGCCAATTTTAAAGAATAAGCCATTTATGTCTTCCTTCATTTCTAACTAGAATTGCACTATAAACAGAATATATTGTGCTTTTGTCTTTCACAAGTAATATAATCAATAGAAATCTGATTCATTGTATGTGTGTATGTACATGCAGGTACACACATATACACACATATAAATATACACACTTGCCTAATTGTGTTCCACTGTAATTTTTGTCTTAACAAAAACACCTTCTTTTTCAATTCTTTTATAATATTTCTTATTCTTGGGCAATTCTGTTTGCTTTTTGAGGCTGAACAATATTAAAACACCATTTTAGATTTTCCATGTACAAAGTGCTAAGAGAAAGTCACCCCTGACCTACCTATCTCAAAGACATCAGGACTTCCCTTGAGAGCTTGTCTTTAGGTGGGTCATCACCCACCTGGTCTGTCACTCCCTCCTCCATTTCTGCCTTCTCATATGCATTCCTTAAAGTTTAAATGCTTTCCATGCGTTCTTTTCTTTCAGTTTGATTTTATTAGGTTAGCTAGAAACTACTGTGTGAAAGGAAGAGAGCATCTATGGGAAGAGAAGAATTGTGTATTTTACTGCAGAACACAAATAGACATTAAGTTTGAAGGGCGTCAAGGGCCGTGTGGCTGCATACAACTCAGGTGTCTCCTTCTCACTTCTACTGTGGCCATGGGAAGTCTACATTTTGTCCATTTTCAGTTTCGGTGTTTTTAATATTTTCTTTATATTCCAGATTTAGTTCCTCATAAATTCAATTTCAATGAAGTAGGTTATCTTAAGTAAATAATAGTCCCTGTGTCATAAGAGACTACAATGGGGCAGCTCCTGAACGGTAACGTTTGTGTGGCTTGGACAATCCCTCAGTCACAGTCCTTCAGCCCCGGGGTGGGGTGCTGGTGACAGGTTTTTGGCTCTGCAGGACACTAGTTCATAGAAGTTATGTGGAGAGATTCAGAAAATAGTTCTGTTAATGCTGCCCTCCTTCCTAACACCTCCTTTCCTGGAGCACTCACACCTATCCTTTCCGTCAACAGCTTGGTAACAAGAAGACATAGGCGACATCAATGACAAAAATGAAAAAACATCTTTTAACCTGACAAAGCACTTCTCAAGAGCCAACTTTGTACAAACTCCTAAGTACTTGGAACAGGGCTCCTATGTAGAAGAGTGCTTTTCACCTTGTAATCGTATGGGAAACACAGTTATCTTACCCAAATTGACCTAAATACACAGGCTGTATGTGTGAGAGTGTGTGTGTGTGTGTGTGTGTGTG
>PVJL010005688.1:0-87368 GCA_004026885.1 Lyroderma lyra | reverse complement strand
AAAGACACAGACACAGAAGGGAGATACCCATGTGACAATGGGGTGGAGACTGGAGAGATGGCACGATAAGCCACTGGGTGCCAAGGATTAGGGGCCGCTGCTACCAATTAGGACGGAGGCATGGAGCCGACATGTCCTCTGGGCCCCAAGAAGGACCCGACCCTGATTTCAGAGTTTTGGCTCCTGCACGGTGAGAGGATGACTTTCTGTTGTGTGAAGCCCACTTGTGGTACGGTGCCACGGCAGCCCCAGCCCGGGAAACCAATCCACCACCTATGAGGTAGGTGCTGTGCCCATCTTCCTCGTACAGAGGACACTGTGCATTGAGAGGCAAGTGACCCGCCGAAGGCCCAGCAAGCGGTGAGGAGCAGAGCTGGAACTCCAACGCTCCTGACTCTACGCTTTTGACAGCTCTGCTTTGCTGCCCACATGAATGATAGATGGTGACGTAGTTTTCACTTATAATTGGGAATTTAGCCATTTTTCAAGGAAACTTTTCTTGTCAAGCTCTGGCTGAAGGCCATCTTCAGACAGTGCTACGGATGGATACTCGTAAGTTCCTATCCTCACGGTTCAACACTTCTGCTGAGAATGGACCATGGGAAAGTGGCCCCCCTGAAGCAGGCCAGGCGGACAAAGGCACAATTCTGCACAAGTATGTTTGCAGGAGCTAATTGTTCATTCTGAAGGAAGGCCACTGTCCTTGACGTCTCAATTTCATGGAAAATGTGACAGCTCAAATGTCCATGAAGTCTTTCATGGGGGTGTGACATTCTGCACTTTTCAAATTCTTATCTGTTGTTTAACTATAAAGTAAAAACTTAGATTTTTCTCCTTTGACTCTGGGTAATAGATCCATCTCTTTAATTTTTAGTTATAACCAAATGAGAGTTGTATTTTATTATGGTAAAAAACATAGAACATAACCTCTTTTTATAAGGACACTAGCCATAGTGGACTTAGGGCTCGCACTCCTGTAGTCTGACTTTATCTCAATTTGATTGTATCTGCAAGGAGCCGATTTGGAAATTCACATTCCCAAGCTCTGGGGGTTAGGAATTCAAAATACCCTTTTGGGAGATGCAATTCAACCCATAATTAATTGTTAAGAAGATTGACAATTAACATTTGTAAAAGGTTGAGGCCAAGATGTCACCATATGAACATACGGTGTGCTAAATAAAATGAGGTATAAATGGTGTGCAGTAAATATGTACGTAGGCTTTACCACTGAAATGGAAATCAACAGTGCTGTTTTTATTTGTGCAATAATTTTTAAATGCTTGGAAGAAACAAACCATATCAAAAGAAAGTTGTCAAAAATTTTGTATATTAGGGCATAGATAAAATGTCTAATATTGATGGTTTTTCTCTGAAATTGTTCATCTTGAGAAACAATCTAATTTTTACATTGCCGTAGATTTATGTGTGACAAAATTTGAGAAACAATGCAGTGGCTCTATTTCTAGGATTATGTAATTTAGGAAAACTGCTCATTTTGCTGCCTTTTGGGAATTGGTGGGGGCGGGGGGCAATCACAACGAGGTCTTTCAGACTATACTCGTGCTCTGGAGTTCAGGATTAGGTGAAGTGTTTTCTTAAATCCTTTTCAATTAGGGGCACATAATTTAAAAATAAAAATCAGAATAAAGATGAATTTAATCCAGGCTGGATTACATGCATGCTTCTACTAATGCAGTTATAAAGTATATATTTTATATTTGCTTATAGAAGGAGCACACAGACATCATCATGTGGGCCTGGGAATGGATACCAGATTCCTTCCCTAAGGAGCTTCTATGGATTGTTGTGCTGTGGCCCTCCTCTCAGACTTCGAGACTGCTACTGGCCTTGACTTGAGGGGACAGCCTGCTCTACCTGCCTGTGGAGCCACCCCGTCACTCTCTGCTGAACATCGGATGCTGCCTGCTTGCTCGGGGGACCGCTCACCACACGATGCCCTTTCCTTTGTATACCTTGTTCTACCTGATAAATCAAACATCCTTTGGCACCTGAAATTTCAAGTGGACACTAAGTTTAAACCCTATTGCTTCCCAGGAGAGCAAACACACATTTCGAGTTATGAAAGAAAGTACACAAAATAGTCTGGGTAATTATTATAAGCCTATGGCAAGTCTGACTTATCCGGTTACTACAATACGATCTACTTTAAAATTCCATCATCTTCTCTTTCACAGGCAGACTATCTAGACAAGTCGAATAATGAGCACAAAACACCTGACCCTGAATTGAGGGGCCTTTCCTTATTTCTGGGCTCTTGGTTAATAATGCAGAGTCCAAATAGATAGTCCAAATAGATGGTGTTTGAGACATGAAAAGAAAAAATACTTTTTAATTATTAACCACAGCTCCAAAAGTGGCTGCAAGTATTGTACTTAACGTTAATAACAACGTATAAACTTCACCTTCAATGTCTGCTGAACATGTTGCCATTGCAGAGTGAATATTTGGTTGTCTGTGAAACGTTCCAAGCTTTTAAGATACACACGGTCCTCGTGACGCAAATGCTACAGGCAGGACACGTCCCAAACTAGCAGTTACTCCCCGTTGTTTATACCTCGTAGCAGAACGAGAAGTAGTACCACCCCTTCTGATTCTCAGAAGCATCAAACACCACTGACATTCTTCCCAAGACACCATTTCAGAATATTCCAGTTATTCTATTGGTAGCACTTAATTATCCACAAACATTTCTCAATCGTTTTTATATTGTTTGGAACTAGCTTTGAATGTTGTTTATTTCACTTCCATAGAAAACATAAAAGAGCTTCTTAATATTTGATTGGTCGATGGATTTGTCATGTGCATTTTCAGAAGAAAATTACTTATGTACTTTATAGACCAAATAAGTTAATTTAATTCATGTAAATTATTATCAGACTTTTATTATAAATAATCATTTCATTGACATTAAAAAGGTAAGTCTACTAAGGAGCAACTTAAACACTTTGACAGATATCAATAAATGTGTCAAATCTTTTGGAGAAATTTAAAATGCACATAATAAACATCTTTTCTCTAATTGTTAATGAAAAGTATTCACTTATTTCATTTGGTGACCAGTCATATGTTTTTAGAGGAAGCAAGCATTTAATATTTCAATGATGATTTTTTTGGGGGGGAAAATATGTGGGACTATGTTTTTAGATAATTTAAACATACTTGCATGAGGGCTGTCCAGAAAAAATCCAGCCGTAAAAACCTCTATGTTTTATATTACATGGCTGGATACTTCCTGGACAGTTCTCATATATAGATAAAAATCAGCGAAATCTGCTACAACACACCCTTCATATCTTGCTCATTTCCATTTGCTTCTTATTAAACCTCTCTTCTGTTTTGAATGCTAACTCTTACTTTGTGAGCAGTATAGGGCAAAGATGCCCAGCTGGAGACCCCATCCCTTCTTAAAGAGTATTTCTGCTGTTCATTGCCAAGTGAGAGAGATGAAAATAGTTCTCACATAACTAGATTTATAAACTCAAACTTACTGTATGTCATCTTAGAAGACCAAGAGTAATTGAGCACAGAAAGACAGTCTTCGAAACAGAAGGGGAAACAAAAGAACAGGGAGAGAAAAATCAGTTACAAGGTGTTCCAAGCAAGGACATGTGTGAGAATCAGTTTCTAACTTCAGTTTGAGAAAATCAGATTTGCCCACCATTAATTTTGGCAAAATGATGACAGGTTCTAGAATATATTTATTCTAGATGTTTCTAAAACTATATGTGTAGAAGATGCTGACTGGAAATTAAAACAATTAAAAATAAAAGATTTTAATGTTGTAGGATATTTGTTCCTTAAGCAAGGCCTGTTAGTGCATTTAATGATTAAGGTTCCTGGCACCTAAAAAATCTAGGATGAGTGGCTACATACCCTCTATCCAACTGAAGGCGCTCTTTACTGTGACAAATTATTGTCCTTCTGAAAGTCTGCGATAAAGGGTCCAGGTACCCACTCCTTTAACAAACACAGAAGCAGCTGCAGTGCTACTAACACAGATGTATTTGGCAGGTTTAAAACCTCAAAAACATCGTGGATTTTCTGTGAAGCGCTGTAGATATAATCACTGTTCTGAAAGTAACTCCATTTTAGTACTGGTTCATGTTTGCAATTTGGTTCTCAAAGATAATGTACATTAGATAGTTTAGGAATGGGTAGATTTAATGAAAATACAAACTCTCCTACACCACACAAATAGTTAATTAAGTTTTCAAAATGTCAACGGTCTACAACAAAACAGCAATTTAGGTCTCTAGTGAGCTCAGTGCCAAAGTGGTTTCCTAACTTAGATACTTGTGGATTATTATATATCTGCCAAGGAAACATAAAGTACTTGGAAAGCAAAATTACAGTTTGGGTAGTCTTTGTGACTTCAAAATTAACACAATCTGTTTACTCTGTTTTTCTAGTGTATTCGTTCTTCTGACTTCTCTACTCGTTCCACATCCTCGCTCACTGCTTAGCGCTCGCGATCAGGAAAGGGATGCAAACACAGAGATCGTGCAATCTACTCAGCAGGGCAAAGCTTTAAAAATAAAATGACTTTCCATAATAACTAGCATCTGTGTTTTTTAAAAGTTCAGAATCAAACAAAAAATCAATAAAACTCTAGTTAAAGTAAAATTCTCTTGTTAGCACTGCGGAATAGGGACGTGTTCTTTGGTCAAATCAACAAAGGCCAACAAATTTCAATCAAACTGTCAAATTCACTATGAAAAATTTTAGTTCATCTTTGAATAATAGTTCAAAGAAACAAATGCCAACCTAGTGAAATCCACTGATTCTGCTTTATTTGGGCCTTTTCTATGTTACATTCCCACTATTTTAACCAGCGTTTGGTGAATACCATAGTGCCCTACTCATAAACACACTGTGAGGGATGAATCAAACATAAAGAAGCCTGAAATATAATAGAGAAAATAAAATATGTACAAGAATAATTATAATATAATGGAAGGTCTTTGGAGAGAGAGATGACTTCTGGTTGAGGGACCAAGTGAAACATCACAAAGTAGCATTGAGGTGTTTGCACAGATGAATAGAGAGGAAAGGCAATTCAAGAAGATACCCTGTATCTTCTCCACAACCCTTCGTTCACTCCCATAGAAAATAAACGTTCCCACCAAAGTGCTGAGACGTAATCTGGACATAATAATAGCAAATAATTCCCTTTTTTTCTTATAGAGTAATGTAGTATCACATGGGCATAAATTAGAGAACTTAGTTTAATGGACCATTTCTTGAGGAGTTTTCAACTAAATAGCATAGCATAGCTCACTGATACTTTAGGGATCACTGTGAGGCTCTCCATGGCCTGTTATTTGCATGGACAGTATCATTTAGTTTAATTAGATGCTTTTTAGCAGGTCATTTGTCTGTACACAAAAACATGCATTTGCAATGAAAAAAATTAAAATGCATTTAACATTAAATAAATAAAAATGAACCCGCAGTGAACAAAAACAGACAGATGCATGATATAGTGAATATATATACAAACATACGTGTGTGTGTGTGTGTGTGTGTGTGTGTGTATACATATGTACATTTAAGTATATGAGGGCTGTTGGAAAGTATCCAGCCATAAAATATAAAAATAGAGGCGTGTATGTCTGGATTTCTTGCAGACAACCCTAGTATTCCTGTATATATGTATACATATACACATATTTGTCTTTCCAGCCATCTACCTATTTTATATACCAATAATATAGCATTCAAAAATTTTAATAATTTAATATTTAATCATACATGCACATACATATATACACAGATGCTACAGTTATATCATAATTATGTAATGTGTATTATATAATGATGTAGTTATTTATGTGTAGTATATAAATTCTATATTATAATATTATATGTATTACACATATATACATGTGAGGGCTGTCCGGAAAGTATCCAGTCATATAATTTAAAAAATAGAGACATTTATGGCTGGATTTCTTCTGGACAGCCCTCATCTATACATATATACACATAGATAGATAGATAGATATAGATAGATGTATAGACATATAGACGTATAGACATATAGACATATAGATATATAGACCATAGTTGGTATGAGTGCAGGCTCTGAAGCAGACAACCGGAATTTGATTCCTGGCTTTATGGTTTGCTTGCTATGTTACCTTCAGAAAATTACCTAACTTTTCTGAGTCTTAGTTTTCCAACTGTCAAAAGAAAAGAATAATGGCAACTGCCACACACAGCACTTGAGCTTCAGTGACATAAAGATGCGACGCGCTCTGCAGTACAGGACATTTAGTAAATGCTAGGAAACAGACCCACCCCTCTCAAATAGTAAGGCCAGTCATCGCCTAGGTAGTCACGTCAAGCACATTCTAAGAGGTATGGAAAGCTAATCAAACTGCTTGGAACACCAGGCCTCATTTGAGGAGGCCTGAAGAAGGATCTCCTAGACGCATGATTTCAAAATACACAAGGAAACACAGTGCTGGAAATTGAGAATACAATGTCTTCTGCCGTCACCCGGAGAATAAACCGTATGTGTATGTCTCTGCATCACTGAACACAATGTATTATGCAAGCACATTTATTAGTCAACATCTCCAAACTGGGACTTCTGCCAATGTACAGGCTTCAAATCCATGACAATATGCATAACTGAAATGTTGATTTTGATGAGTAATATGTATTTTTTTTCTATTTACATACAGGTTTCTTTGGGACTGGGTGCAAAGGCAGAGTAGCAGTGAGGTAATGCTGATGTTACTACTCTTTATCAGCATTTCAACAAGAGAACAGTTCTTAAAATGTCACTTTGTGTTAATTCCTGGTTTTAAAACCTGCTTAAAGTCCTGCACATTTTTGGTGATTGAACAATCTGGGGTCATCTCCCCTAACCTTACCTTCCCCACTCTACCTGGTCCAAATACTCCCTTCCCTGACAATGCATTCATTGCTCTAATTATGGAATTCACTCTCTCTCAGTCCACTTTCTTGTGCAGGGATTTCTCCCTGGACACTCAAGCCCCCAGCAAACATCCTTACTTAACGTGGTTATACCGTTCCATTTGCTAATTGACAAATTTTATGATGGTCCTGCCTCTTCTCCTCAACTGCAAAGATCTGAGTTAGTATGGAATTCGCTTTCCCATGCCTCAATATTTAGAATGGAAGAATGTGTCATCTAGTTAGATTTATCACTGGAGAGACATTGAATCACTGCTGTGATATTACATTGCAGAAGACATAAACAGAATGTGCCTTTGCAAGTGGCCAATTTAATAAATATTAAAGGATTGGCTGTCATGTTGATAAAAATTATGAAGTTGTACTTCGTAAAATATTTTTTTCTTTCCTCCCTCTTTTCTCACTCCTCCCTCCCTTCAGTTCTTTCATTTTTCTTCAATGGCAACATCTCTCCACTTTAGTAAGCCAATACAAACTGTTGTGGCCTCTAGAATCTGGTATATTAATCACTGTTTAATGGGGTCGAAATCAAAGTACGCTTAAGGACACCAAAGATTCTGTTGTTCTCAGTCTTCCATCTGAATGGAGCATGTGTTCTCTGACAGCAGTGGCAGAAGGAAACTGTGTAACCACCTTCGATTATAATTTGTTCATTTGCACTTTAATGAATAAATTAGTATGCCACATCAGTTCTGCTCCACTGTCATGATAAAACTTGCATTTATATAACCTGTAATTATATTCACTATGGGCACAAGGGAGAAATTGATTTTTAAAGCTGACAAACACACATGTGGTTATGCTATTGTATAGATGTGAGAATTTGCAAATGACTTGTAGCAACATGCAGGAGAATGAGTTAAAATTAAATGCATGGCAATAAAAATAATTACTTCGATGATGGATCCTATGGCACTAATAAAGAGACAATAAAAGTAGGCACTTATATGCATTCACAAATCAACAAATTGCATTGGAAATAAAATGAATCAGAGTCAAAGGAAACATGTGAAGTTTCTTGTTATTTCTAATTCCATAGTGTATTAGAACCTAACCTTGACTTGAATTATAACACCATCTTCACTGAGCTATGGTGCTCAGATCCCAAAAGAATTTAGATCCCAAATTGTCTCTCCTCCTCACTTCCATACCAAAAACCCATTGGACTCATCAAATCCATGTGGAACAGGAACTGCTAATAAGAAATCTCACCATTTTCATGTCATGAAAATAAGTAGAAGCTTAGTTTTTGTTTACCAAGTTCAGCCAATCTTGTGTTTTCAATTATGAAGAACTTTCAACATATAGAAAAAAAAGACAGTAATAAATGACCCCTCACATACCATCACCCAGCTTCAACTCATACCAAATTATGATTCATCTCTATTCCCATCCAACTTTTCATACTCTGAATTATTTTGAAGTAAATACTAGTTATTATATTAATATATTTTATTTCAGAAAACATATTTAAACATTTTTAAAAATCAGCTCAGCATCATCTCAAAAATTAAAATAATACCTTAATGCAATCAAAGATCTCTTACTTCCTAATCTTTTAATAGTTTGTTCAAATCAGAATATAACATTATAGCAAGTTGATTTTTTTGGGGGGAGGGGGGTAGTTCCCTGGCTGGGAATCGAACCTAGGCCACAGTGCTGAGAGCCCCAAAGCCTAGCCACTACACCACCAGGGAACCCCAATAAGTTGGTTTTTAAAAGTCTTTACTTCTCTCTCTCTCTCCTTACAATATTTTTGGTTAATTAGCTATGTCTTTTTTTCCTGTAGAGTTTCCTACAGTCTTACTTCACTGGTTGTATATAAGCAGTGTTGTTTAATATGTTCTTTCTTCCACTTTTTCTGTAAATTGGCAGTGAAATCTATAGGCTTGATTAGTTTCAGGTTTCATTTTTGAGTCAAGTATTACTTATATACATATAAATATTTTATAGATCAACAAACAAGACCTTGCTTTCCTTACTAACCAATTCATCATCTAGCCCTCTATGAGTATATACTTAGAGAAGTAAACAAAAGGTGCTGATTACTTCAATATTATATATAAGTAGGCTGGAGAAATTCAGGCAATGCCTAGGAAAGGAAATGTCTTTGATGCAAATTTTGAAGCCTTCAGGTGGGGAATGCTGGGAAAAGCCCATGGCAGAACCAAGAAGCATGGCTGGTCCAGGAAGCTAAATTGCAGATGGTAGGAAATTTGGTTCTGTTGTTCAGGGAGCGTTAAAGACAAGAGACACCTACACAAAGATATTAGGTGCAGTAAGAGCCGTGGAAAAGGCTATTCAAGGAAAAAGCACAGTGTGAAAAAAAGAAGACAACAGAAAGAAGCTGGATTTAAGAGTTTGAAAGAGGAAAATGAGTCAAGAGAAAAGATAGGAGCTGATGGATCAGATGAGCTAGAGAAGAAATGCAACAGGAAGAAAATGTTCTAATCAGGGCAGGGTGCAGCAGAGGGCAAGTTTCATAAAGATGCAGGAATAAGATGAAACAGGAAAGAATTAATATTTGTTGTGAGTCTACAAGCTTTAATTTAATCTCACAACAGCACAAGAAGGTAAATACTAAGGTTCCCATCTGTAAGTGAGAAAATGAAGTTAGGCAATGAACGAACGTGGAGGACATGACCGGAGGTCACCACTGTGTTTTGCTCTCAGCTTCTGGGCACACTTTCTCATCTCCTAGATATTAGGCAAGACCGAACGACTTGCTTTGGAACAATGAAGGGTGAATGAATTCCATCAACACCTGGCTTGAAGCACTTAAACGCCAAGTGTGTAATTTTCCATGCCCTCTCCTCCTGTCTAAAATCCTAAATCCTTGTTTTGAGATGACACAGCCATAACCTGGAGTCCTGAGAAACAGTGATGCACAGAAGGCCACTGCTGAGCTGCTTCCCATGTGTGCGTAGACGAGAGAATTAAATTCCATTTTTCTGAAGCTGCTGAAATTTTGGAGTGGTTTATCAGAGAGCATAACCTATACTACAAGTACAGTGAGTGACACGGCACATGACAGGGCCACCTGATGGAACGGGAAAACTGGATCAGGTGATCACGATATTCATGAGGAAAGAACAGTTGTGTGAATTTTCTAGGACTGCCTTAGCAGAACACCACAGGCTGAGTGGCTTTAGGTCACAGAAATGTGTGCTCGCTTCCGTATCACATATACACACAGCAGAAACGTGTTACAGTTCTGGAGACTAAACGTTAGAAATCAAAATGTCATCAGGGCCATGCACCTCCCGAAACACGTAGGAAAGAATTTTTTCAGGGTCTTTCTGGCTCGTGGCCGTGGCAGCAGTTCTGCGTTTCCCTGGCTGGCAGCTGCGTTGTCTCCATCGTCACGTGGAGTTATCCTTGTGTCTGTCTGTCCTCATATGGTGTTTTCTTCTTCTTAGAAGGACGTTAGTTACATTGGATTAGGATCCATTTAATAACTTCTTCTTAAGTTGATCACATCTGCAAAGACCTTATTTCCAAAAATGGTCACTTTCACGGTTTGTACAGGTTGGGACTTTAAAATTGTTTAGGGGACACAATTTATCCCAAAACAAGAGTTTTGGGAGGGACGTGGAACTCCTACGCTCCTGCAAAGCACCATGTGTTCTGCTACAAATTCCCCATGAGCGTTCACATCCATGTCCACATGGGCTGGGCATGGAGTAACCGTGCTAAATGTTGGGTCTCCGGTATGTCTGCAGTAGGTAGTGTTTTTGTTACCTACACATATCGTTATGCTCATGGTACAGGCAGAAACTCTGTCTTATAACCTCTTTCATAGAATTGTGATGTTCCAAAAAGTCCAATGCTTTTCATTTATCAATTGGAATCATAAAGTGGTAAACTAAAATCTTATTGAGAAAACAATAAAACACATGTACATCACCCGAACTTTTAGAGTAAATAAATCTTTTAATACTGTGCATATTTCAAAATTCTGAAGTTAAGCATTTTTATTTACTTTGTTCATTCCCATTGAAACCCTCAGATAGTCAGATATTCCTATAAAAATAATCTTAGTATTCCTACTATGTACTAATTTTAGCACTTCACAAATGGTCAAAGAAGATTGCATAAAATCTCATTGTTTATCCTGGATGAGATTGATAAATATGGTCAGATTGTTTGTTTAGAATAAGACATGATTTTATTCTTGGCTTGCTTAGTTTTAAGATCCATAATAAACGAGAGAAGTTAGGTCTGACCTAAATGTAGCTTTAGTATCAGCAATAAATTGAGCCTACG
Organism: Lyroderma lyra; assembly: GCA_004026885.1. Lineage (NCBI taxonomy): Eukaryota > Metazoa > Chordata > Mammalia > Chiroptera > Megadermatidae > Lyroderma > Lyroderma lyra. The sequence continues at coordinate 76,133 of PVJL010005688.1, read as the reverse complement.
TATTTCTTGAATTAAAATTTCTTCAATGCTGTTTATAAATAAAATTGTAAAATATTTTATTTTATTTCAAAGAGAGGAGGCAGTGACATCTAGTTCAGATTGTTTCTGAGCCTTCTGGGGGTATGCCAGTAAGTAATCTGGGAATCTGATTGACAGGTTTTTTGTTTTTTTAAATTTTTTCCTGAGGATGTATACTTGAGTGAGAGTAAAAATAGGCACAAATGAAAACTAGGTAGGCTAGTATTCATTATTTTACTTTCTGAACATTCTAATGAGTCTCTGAGTAATAACATGTTTTGAGTACCATTGATAACATCATATTTGGAAAGTTTTTCTTTTCAGGGAGAAACAAAAGTGACTTAGTGCTCTTTTAAAGTATCTTGGTTCATTAAACAATTGCTGCAGCTTACAATGCTTAAACAATTGTATGCTGTGCCCCCTTAGCCATTGAAAATAGTTTTTACATAGAGAGGTCAAATTGCCTTCGATACAAGCATTTGTTAATGATCTAAGGTGGGAAGGGCCGATGACTTCATTTTTCAGAATCTTCAAAAAGCACAGGGGATGAAGAGTCACAGCTGTGTGGGATGTGGTTATACATCAAATCTCAACCTCTCTACATGTGTCACTCATAGAAAAAGTGTGAAAACTGAGTAATGTAATCAGCATTGCTAAAACACCCAGTGGCAAACACAAGGACTCTTATCCACCCATCCTCATTTGGGTGTCCATGCCATCCGGATCAGAAGATGGCACGGTGTTGGCATGGACTCCTGGAGAAAGAAATGTCAGGCTGCTCTGTTCTCAGTAACCAGGACAGTGACTTCTATATATATCTACTGTGCCATATTTTGTGAAACAAAGAAACAAGTGATCAAACAGTAAAATGAGGTTTAAGCAAATGAGTCAAAGTTTTCCTTCCATTTAACTTAAAGGTAGTAGAATTTTAACATAGGTGTGGAAGTGGGGTCAGACACAAGAAGTACCCACAAGTTCATGAACACTTGTTACTTATAGAACGACAGCCTGGTCCCGGACGATATGATATTGACAGAGACGAAGAGATGGTACTTTTTATCATTCAGGTCTTGATCTGGTTTTTGTGAAGGTTTTTTTTTCTTTCCCTTCATGTCTTTGCCTCAAAAACTGACTAGTAGCATACTCACTTGAAAACACTCACTACATATATTATTATGGATAAGGTTTTACTGTGAAAATTGATCAGATCAAATTTGAAAAGTCACAGAAAAATCATTACTGCAAAAAATACTTCAGTGCAAGATATGAGTACATTTCCAGGGCAAACATGAGCTGATGGTTTGCTGCTTTTCTCTTGCCAAAGAACCTTAATTATCTTCCAAAGTTCAAAATTATTCTCTGAAAGCTCTTTGCTCTAAACTTTTCCTCTGGCATCTGTACAAAGGAACCTCACATCACAAATATACGTCTCTCAGTACAATCTTCTTCCTTTACACTAAGCTTTTTTTCTAGAGTTTTTGACCTGAGGAAACCTGGCAAAAAGTTGAGAAGCAGGAAAGAACACTAGATGTATGGATACCGTATCTACGTCCTTCTGTTGTTCTGATGGTACTTATTGGTACTCAGGGGCTGAACTCAGGTTGCTAGAAGGGTTGACCTCCACCCCCTGCAGAGACATTCTGACTAACAAGGGGAATGAAATCTAGCCTTATACGTGGAGTGAGTCAGACAGTAAACAATGAACAGGCTGTTTAAATCCAGAGAGCTCCTCCTCTGCAAACATCACTAATTTAATAGCTCCCCTGAGCTACAGCTTCTTTGGATTACCAAATTACTCCCAAACTGTGCACTCATATGTATTTTTCTCTACTCTTGCTCATTAATCAGCATTACTAGTTCCCTACACTATGTATGAGCTCCCTACGTATAGAGCACCTTGCTGTGTGGCCACAATACAATAATAAAATTGGACGTTCAATTAGCAAGCAACAATGAGATTATAAAATGTATCATGGTTCTGTTCTAAATACATTTCCCTGTGTGCTGAATGCAACAAAATAAATTACACAACAAATATAGATATCATCCTAAAGCACATGGACATACACAGAGTGATAATAGATCATGACTTATTTTTATAGAAACAACAAAGTCATTCTTATCATGTGCAGAGGCTCAATCCAGAAAGAGAGCTGCTATCACAGCCTCATTCATGAAAAACTCTTCTAGGGCTAATGGTTTCTATAAAACCTAGATTTGCAGAACATGTGTTGTGATTTTAATACAAAAATGCTAGGTCATACACAGAGATTCATCTCTCCTTATGATGAAAACTAATTTCAAGTATCTAAACTTGAAGAAGGAAGTAAGAATATACCCTTCTTTTCCCTTTTAGTCTCTGCCCACTACTAAGTTCTTTAATGCAGTCTGCTCTGAACCTGCAATCAAAAAGAAGCTTGAGTATATGGAATGATTAAGTTCATAACGACTATACCAACAAATCTCTCAGGCCAACTTATTTTTGAGGCAAAAGATCCTTACGGTAGCTATTATATTCCCTTTTCCTTCAATGACACATTGTTAGTACAGCTAATTTGGACCACACTTTTAACTCTATCCATCGACTTTTGCTTTGGAAGAGAGATAAAGCTGTGGTATTAAAAAATCCAAAATAACAGTGGCTTAAGCAATGCAGAAGTTTATATCAATTCATTTAACATAAGCAATCCAGGGCTGGCCTGAGGTTCCAAATCATCAGGAACCCCAGCTCTCTCTCCCCTGTAGATCTGTTGCCCTACATATACAGCTTCTATATTAAGGCATCACGTACACACTTGAGTCTCCAGAAAGAAAGAAATGACTGAGACATGGACCTCCCTTTAAGACACTTCCTGGATCTCCCATAAATCTCTTCTATTTATATCTCACCAGGCAGAAGTTTATTATGTGGGAAATGAAGCCTTTATTCTGAGTGTCCCTGGGTACGGCTAACTCAGTGGTAAGAGAAGGAACATTGGGGACATGTAGTTGTTTACTCAAGGGTAAAAGTGAAAAGGCAAGAGAGAATAACTGAATGTTAAGATGAAGAGGGTACAGGGGGCTAAAGACATGATGACAGAAGGAGACTAGACTCTGGGTGGTGAGCATACAATGCAATACACAGATAATGTATTATACAATTGTACACTTGGAACGTACATGATGTATTAAGCAATATCACCCTTACACATTTAATTAAAAAGAAAGTCAAGGCAAGGAAAGAAACACTACAACTAAGCTGTATGTGTTTACATTTAGAAATTAATGGAAAAGAAATACTGAGAGGATAACTCTTCTTAGCACACCCTCCATCTCCATCATAAAAATGCAATTCAGGAATCAATTGTAATGACAGAGGACTGAGTTGTAAAGCAAAGCTGTCACAGAGAGCCAGACATGAGGCTCTGCTGTAACCCGGGCCTGTGTGCCATCGCTTGGCGCTTCCGCAGTGTGCACAGGTTGCTCAGTCCTGAATTAGATTGACCTGAATATTGTTCCAGAATTTACTTTGTCCTGAAGTCTTATTTCAGGCCGAGAAGCTGGAGGACAAAGTTTTGTCCTCATTTCCTGTTTGGATATATTGATCATGAGTTTCCTATTTGACTAGCATCTGTTTTGCCTGGCAGAAAAAAAAACCCCAAAAAACCTGAACTTGGAGCAGAATTAATTACAAAGGTGTTCTGAATTTTGCTCCACCTGAGTGAGGACACATAAAGCTGTGGCTTCATTAGGAGCTTCGTGCACCCCCAGGACAGTAAGTATACCTAGCACATTTCTCTAACATCACATCATCGTCATGGGCAGGGATGTGCCCACAGTGACACACATTCTCATAACCAGTTCACATCCTCTTGTGCAAAATAATATAGTATTTCATTTTATATTCAAAACCATCCTGAAAGGCAAAGAGGGAAAATATCATTATCCATTGACAGACCACGAGGCAAACTGGACAGGCTAAGAAAATTACTCAAATCAGGATTGGGCTTAAGGAACTTAAGTAGACCACTTTACTGTGCAAAATGACACCTTTATATAAACAATCTTTATTTTAAAAGGGGATATTTTTCTGAAGATGCTATCTTTGATTTCAGTGCAACCAGGATACTGAGTACTGTGTTGTCCTATGAAAGTGCTAAGTCATTGAGCATTTAAACCCGTGTATAAAATACGTGGTACTTGAGGTATATGCAACAACAGACATAAGTTGGCTTTTATGTTTCATAATCATTCTTAGAAAAAGTCATGAGTCTCTGCATGTAGGTCACAGAGGATACTTGCCTCAACTCAGGGTTGTAACACAAATACAGTGGCTTCACTCACAACTAAAGTCTACATAAAACTCTTCATTGCATGATATCTGAAGCCCTTTGCATGAGTTTCCTGTGGTTTCTGTAATCAGTTACCACAGACTTGGAGGCTTAAACCAACAGAAATATATTCTCTCACAATTCTGAAGGCAAGAAGTCTAAAATTGAGGTGTTCGCAGGGCCACATTTCCTGCAGAGGTTCTAGGAGAGAGCCTCCTCTTTGCCTCTTCTAACTTCTGGTGGTGAAGGCCGTCCTTGGCATTCCTCGGCCTGTAGCCACTACGTCCTTATGTCTGCCTCTGTCTTCACATGGCCTTCTCCTCTGTGTCTTCTCTTCTGTTTGTGTGTTTCCTATAAGGGCATTTGTGATTGGAGTTGGGGCTCATCCGATAATCCAGAATGCTCTCTTTATCTCAAGTTCCTCAGCTATATTTATAGAGGTCCTTTTAACAAATAAGGTAACATTAACAGGTTCTGGGGATTAGGGCGTGGAGATATCTTCTTTATTTTTTATTTTATTTTTTGTGGGGCACTGTTCAGACTATTTCACTCTTTATGGAGTTCCTCCCTGGGCACATTTTAACCACATTTGCTGCAATGTCCCCCAGTGCATTACAACCTGACCTATCTTCTCACACTTATCAAATATAATTGTACGTTAACTGTTCACACAGTTTGTGCCTTTGCACATTCTAGTCTCTCTGCATAAAAAGTTCTCTTTCTTGTCCAGCTTGTGATCTCCTACTTATCATCTGCCAAAAATTCCCAATTATTGCCCCCATGTCTCTTTCTTCAAAGGGAAGTTCAGTGCTCTTCTTCCACATTTTCATAGCACCTAATGCACAACTACATTCTAGTGCTTATCATGACACTTTCTATTATTTTTTTTGCAAATGCCCTCATCTGGTTGTGGTTCCTCCATCACAGAATGCCAAGATCTAACTTCATATTTATGTTTCCATAACTGGAATATGATAGTTTTTCCTAGGTGCTCCATAGTGTCTTCAATAAATTTTCCTTATTACAAGTAAATTTAGATTATTTAAATAAACACAAAAGGGAAAGGTTAGAATTGCCTTTAACCTTAACATTAAGAGATAAAAACAGGAAACATTTCATTGATATGTATTTTTCCAATATTTATATATTTTTCATTGAGTATATATATTTGTGTGTGTGTGTGTGTGTGTGTATGAAAAGTCACTAAAATCAAATCATTTCGGACAAGTTTTGTCCTCCTGATAGATAGTACATACTTAATAAATATTTGTTGAATAAATAATGGATAATGAATAAAGCTAAAAAATGAAAACTACCATTTAAAAAAGCTAACATAGTCACAGAATGAAAGGTTTGGAGAAATCATTACTATGACCTAAATTTGGACCTTTCCTTGGATGCCTGAAGATTTATTTTTAAGAGTTTATCAAAAGGAGTTTAATTACTAAGTTGTATACAGTTTTTAAGATTAGAAATAGAAGACATTCTTCTAGATAGTGGATATTATAAAAATAGTTTAATTTTGAAATTCTCTCTTCTTTATGACCTAAAATATAATAAAAGACAGTCTGTGTATTTCCTCTATACTCCTACCTGCAGTGCCTTTCCGAAGATGGTCATCAGGCAGATGGGGGAAATTGATAACTGGGGTCTTATTAGAATTGTCTAGTTTAGTTATTTACTTAACCAAAAGAAGAACAGAAAATAAATAATCTATCATATTTTTTATTAATTCAAACTAACCCAAACTGCCTTGCAGGGAAAAAAGTAATCACAGAAAGCTTGTAACTAGAATGCCACTCTTCTAAAACATACAAATTTTACTTCCAGAAAGCTAATGTCTGTTTATTAGCTGGAAGCACAGAAAGTGCAAGTATGTGACCTTGATAAAGACTGAAAACTCCAGTTTTATTTTCTTCCTTCCAATTGTAGTTTTGGGGAAAGTTAGCTTTCCTGCAAATATTTGTCTGGAAATGATCACTGAGTAATCCTTACCTGTTGTATCCCACATGCAAAGAGATGAATCAGCACTGGCTGGGAGGCATATATCCTCCTCCCCAAAATAATCTGCTTCTGACTTCAATCTGGGAGAAGCTCAAGATCCCTTAATTCCCAAGGAGAATTCTAGTATGCTCTTGCAAAGGTCTAATTATCCTGTGTTCTCAAAATGAGGACTCTCAAAGACTTACAAAGGTCAAATCCATGGATGGTGGATCTCTGGTGAGCCAAAGTTTATCCTTGATGGTCATAATGAACTCAGATCAACATAGACTTCAAACAATCAACTTCAGGCTATTCTTTGCATAGATTTAATAGTAACTTCATAAGAAGAAAAAAAATGAGGGCTTCATAATTTTAAACTTCCAGTCCATAAAACAACTTAACTTCTCATCAGCCACCATTCCGGGCAGAGTGTGTTAGAAAGTAAAATAGCATACTTGGAGTTAAGAGATCATGATTTTCATCTCTGCATCTGGGCCTGAGTCTTTTCCATGGTAAACCTAGAGGAAGTTCTGAAACAAGAATTTCGAGAAACCATCACAGGAAAAACCCCAAATGTAAAACAGCAAAGGTGGTACTTTATTAGAATAAGCGTATGTCATGAGATTGTCCTTAAACCTTTACTTATGAGACTGTTGATTTAGCCAGAACAAAGATGTTATTTTGAAATTAGTAGTTATTATTGAGGGTTGTGATTTTATACAGGTCTTAATATCCAATTTATGTTCCTGTGATTGCTGAAAAATCATGATAAAACATAATGGTTAACTTTTTTATATATATTATATATATATATTTTATATATATTATATATTATAAATGTATTTTTACTGTTAAGGGGAGACACTGATTAGCAAAAATTACATAGGTTCCAGGTGTACAATTCTACAGTGCATCGTCTTTGTGTTGCATTGTGTGTTCACCACCCAGAGTCAGTTCTCCTTCCATCACCGTGTATTTGACTCCCCTTCCCTCCTCTTCCACCCCTCCCCCTCCATACCCTCAGGTAACCATTGAAATATTGACTGTGTCCATTAGTTTTGTTTCTTTGTTGCTTTCAGCTTTATATTCCCCATATGAATGAGGTCACATGGTTCATGGTTTTTGCTGTCTGGCTTATTTCACTAAGCATGATGACCTCCAGGTCCATCCATTTTGTACCAAATGGCAATATTTCATCTTTTCTTACAGCTGAGTAATATTCCATTGTGTATATGTACCACAGCTTCTTTATCCAGTCGTCTGTCACAGGGCACTTTGGTTGTTTCCATGTTTTGGCCACTGTGAACAGCGCTGCGATGAACATTGGGGTACATAAGTCTTTGCAGACAAAGGTTTTCAAATTTTGGGGTAGATCCCCAGAAGGGGGATTGCTGGGTCACATGGTAGCTCCATTCCCAATTTTCTGAGGAACCTCCACACTGTCTTCCACAGTGGTTGTACCAGTTTGCACTCCCACAGCAGTGTACCAGAGTTCCTTTCTCTCCACATCCTCTCCAGCACTTGTTATTCCTTGTCTTGTTGATAACAGCCATTCTCACAGGTGTGAGGTGGGATCTCATTGTGGTTTTGATTTGCATTTCCCTGAGAGCTAATGAGGATGAGCATTTTTTCATGTGTCTGTTGGCATTTATATGTCTGCTCAGGTCCTCTGCTCACTTTTTAATTGGATTGTTTTTTTGTTGTTGAATCCTACAAGTTCTTCATATATTTTAGATATCCGTCCATTATCAGATGTGTGGTTTACAAATATTTTCTCCCATTCTCTTGGCTGTCTCTTTGTTTTGCTGATGATTTCTTTGGCTGTGCAGAAGTTTTTTACTTTGATATAGTCCCATTTATTTTTGCTTTTACTTCCTTTGCTTTTGAGTTCAGGTACATAAAATCCTCCCTGAGCCGAAGGTCTATAAGTTTAGTACCAATGTTTTCTTCTATTCAGTTTATTGTTTCAGGTCTTAGGTGGAGGTCTTTAATGACCCATTTTGAATTAATTTTAGTATATGGTGACAGTCCGCAGTTCAGATTCAATGTTTTGTACATGGTTTTCCAATTTTCCTGGCACAATCTACTGAAGAGGTTTTCTTTTCTCCATTGTATATCTTTTGCTCCTTTATCAAAAATTATTTGTCTATATATTTGTGGATTTATTTCTGGGTTTTTGATTCTGTTCCATTGTTCTGTGTCTGTTTTTCTGTCAATACCAAGCTGTTTTGATTATTGACACTTTGTAGTATAAATCGAAATCAGGGAGCATGATACCTCCAGCTTTATTCTTTTTGTGTAAGATTATTTTGCCTATTTGAGGTCTTTTGTGGTTCCATACAAATCTGATAAATTTTTTTATCCATTTTGTGAAAGAATTTTTGTTTGTTTTTTATGGGAATTGTATTAAATTTGTATATTGCCTTGGGTAATATGGCCATTTTAACAATGTTAAGTTTTTCAGTCCATGAACACAGAATATCTTTCTATTTCTTTGTGTCATGCTCAATTCATTTTAATAGTGTCTTACAGCTTTCATTCTGTCATGTTCTTTGTTAAGTTAATTCCCAGGTATTTTATTCTTTTTCTTGAGACTAGAAAAGGTATTAATTCTCTCATTTCTTTTTTCTGAAGATTCATTGTTTGTATATAGAAATGTAATTGATTTTTGTACATTGATTTTTTATGCTGCAACTTTACTGTATTTGTTTATTGTTTCTAATAGTTTCCTGGTGGAGTGTTTTGAATTTTCTATATAAGGCTCATGTCATCTGCAAATAGAGACAGTATGACATCTTCTTTCCCAATTTGGATACTTCTTATTCCTTTTTCTTGCCTGATTGCTCTGGATAGACCTTCCCATGCTATATTAAATAGCAGTAATAACAGGGGGCGATCCTGTCTTGTTCCTGATTTTTAGGGGAATAGGCTTCAGCTTTTCCCCATTTAGTATGATATTAGCTGAGAATTTGTCATATATGGCCTTTATTATGTTGAGGTATTTTCCTTCTATAACCATTTTATAAAGTGTTTTAATTATAAATGAATGTTGTTTCTTGTCAAATGATTTTTCTGCACCAATTGATATGATCATGTGGTTTTTAATTTTAAGTTTGTTTATGTGATGTGTCACACTAATCAATTTTCGAATGTTGAACCATCCTTGTGCTCCTGGGATAAATCCTACTTGCTTGTGGTGTATAATCTTTTTGATGCATTGTTGTATTCTATTTGCTAATATTTTGTTTAGGATTTTTGCATCTGTGTTCATAAGAGATATTGGCCTATTGTTTTTTGTGTGTGTGTTATCCTTACCAGGTTTTGGTATTGGAATAATGTTGGCCTCGTAAAATAAGTTGGGAAGTACTGACTTGTTTTCAATTTTTTGGAAGAGTCTGCGGAAGATAGGCATTAATTCTTTGAGAGCTTATTAAAACTCGGTGAGAAAATCTGGTCTAGGGTTTTTGCTGTCAGGGAGGTTTTGAACGATTGTTTTAATTTCTTTACTAGTGATTATTTTATTTAGATTATCCAGTTCTTCTTGGTTCAATCTAGGTAAACTATATGTGCCTAGAAACTTTCCATTTCTTCTAGGTTGTAAAATTTGGTGGCATAAAGCTCTTCATAGTATTTTCTTATGATCCTTTGTATTTCTGAGCTATCAATTGTAATTTCTCCCCTTTCATTTCTGACTTTGGTTATTTGTGTCCTTTCTTTTCATCATTTGGTTAGTCTAGTCAGGGGAGTGTCAATTTTGTTGATTTTTTTCAAAGAACCAGCTCTTTGTTGCATTAATTTTCCCTATTGTGTCTTCCTGTTTTCAATTTCATTTACCTTTGGTCTAATTTTTATTATTTCTTTCTTTCTGCTGACTTTGAAATTTTCTGTACTTCTTTTTCTAGTTGTTTAAGAAGGGATGTTAGGATGTTTACCTGTAATTTTCTTCTTTATTAAATAGGTCTATAATGATAAAAAATGCCCTCTTATTACATCCCAATGATTCTGATATGTTGTATTTTCATTGCCATTAGTTTCCATGTATTTTTAAGTCTCTTCTTTTATTTCTTCTTTGGTCCACTCATTTTTAATAACATGTTGTTTAATCTCGATTTATATGTGATTTTTTTCCACTTTCTTTTTGCAGTTGATCTCCAATTTCAAAGGTTTGTGGTCTGAGAATGCACTTGGTATGATTTCGATCTTCTTGAATTTGCTGAGGCTACTTTGTGTCCCAGTATATGGTCTGTCCTTGAGAATGTTCCAGACGCACTAAAACAGAATATATATTCTTGTGTTGTAGGATGAAATGTTCTATAAATATCAATTATGTCCAATTGTTATAATGAGTCATTTAAAGCTGATATTTCCATATTTATTTTCTGTTTGGATAATCTGTCCATGGCTGTTAAAGTGGTGTTTAGGTCCCATACTATAATTGTTTTTGTTAGTTTCTCCTTTTAGATCTGTTAGTGGTTGCTTTGTAAATTTTGGTGCTTCCTGATCGGGGGTATATATAGTATATTAATGAGTGTCATGTCTTCTTGATGTATTGTTCCTTTTATCACTAAGAAATGCTCATCTTTGTCTCTTGTTACATTTTTTATCCTGAAGTCTGTTTTGTCAGATATTAGTATGACAACTTCTGCTTTTTCTCTGGATACCATTTGCTTGTAGCTTGTTTTCTACCCTTTCACTCTGAGTCTGTGTTGTCCTTATAGCTGAGGTGTTTTTCTTGGAGATAGCAAATAGATGGGTTTTGTTTTTTAATCTAGTTTGCTACTCTGTGCCTTTTTATTGGTGAGTTCAGTCCATTTACATTTAGTGTGATGGTTGATATATGAGGATTTCCTATGGCCATTACTTACTCTCATTTTTATTTCCTTTTTGTTGTTTCAACTCTTCCGCATTTACTCTGATTTTTTGTTTCAGGTTGGATAGCCTCCTTCAGTATTTCATGAAATGGTGACCTCATACTGGAGAATTCCCTCAGCCTCGGTATGTCATAAAAGGTCTTTATTTCTCCTTCATATCAAAAGGATAATTTTGCTGGATAAATTATTCTGGGCTGGAAGTTTCTCTCTTTTAATATTTTGAATATTTGTTTCCACTTCCTCCTGGCTTGTAGAGGTTCTGCTGAGAAATTTGATGATAGCCTGATGAGCTTTCTTTTAAAGGTTTTATATTTTATTTTCCTGGCGGCCTTCAGAATTCTCTCTTTGTCTTTGATTTTTGACATCTTCAGTATAATGTGCCTTGGAGAAGATCTGCTGAGGTCCAAGTAGCTAGGGGATCTATTTTCTTCTTGAATTTGGGATTTCAGATTTTTCCATAGGTTTGGAAAGTTCTTGTCTATTATTTCAGTAAGCTCTCTATAGAGTTCTGTTTGGCACCTTCTGCTATTCTTATTATTCTAATGTTCTTTCTAATTGAGTCAGATAATTCTTACAGAGTTCTTTCAGTTCTTTTGACTCTGAAGTTCCTATCTTCTTATTTCTGTTGTTTCCATGTTCCAATCTTCAATATCACTAATTTTTTCCTCCACCTGGTTGCTCCAGTTTTCTATAGTAGTTAGTCTTCTATTACAATGTTTATCTCTCTAATTTCTATTTGATTTTTTTTTATATTTTCAATTTCTTTGTCAAAATGTTCTTTTTGTTCACAGATTTTCTTTCTGAGATCATTTATCTGTACCTGGGTACTCTGCCAACATTCTTCCAGCTCTCTGAGTGTCTTAAGAACTGCAGCCTTGGATTCTGTGTCATTAGATCACAAGTTACTTTTCTGGAGATGTTTCATTTTCTTTCTGAGCGCCTTTGAATCTAAGGTACTCATTGTATTTGATGTGTTTCTTTTTCTGGGCATGAGGGCTTCTTCTCTGGCAGATAAAGAGATTTATTTCTTTCTCTTCCCAGTGGGTATCACTGTAGTGTCCTCCAATATTTTTTTCTTGGTTATTTGAACTCCTATCTCTGGGAGATTTCCTGCAAGGTTGGCTTCCCTTCTTTGATCTAGTTGCCTTGGTCTTGATGGGCCTCTTCTTTTGAAAAATGTAGCTGGTGATGGTGTGCTATGTCTCTGAGATAGGTGCAGGGAAAAGTTGCTGTGCCTATGTTTTGAAGTTTTCTTGAGCTCTACTGCCAGGTTCCACAGGTACAGTGTTTGGTGTAAAGGGTGCAGGTTTGTTTACCATTTTTTATTTTTCTCCAACTGGCTGTAGAGTAGACACTAGGTGGAGTTGGGGGCAGGGGTTGCAAGCTTTGGGACAGAGCTAGGAGAGCAGCTAGCAGTGTCTCTGGTTTCTGCCTGGATTTGGGGGTGGTGTATTCTGTTGCTGCTTTTGTTTCCTGCCATAGCTCCCTGGTTTCTACCTCCCCTGCAACACTAGTGAAGGATGCCTGGGCAGGCCAGTGCAGGACAGGCCAGGAGCGGGCTGTGATCACGTTGGTCATAGACCAAGTGTGTGTCACCAGTTCAGCCTTTCTTCTTTCTTCTGAGTCTATATTTTGCCCAGGACCATGTGCTTTATTCTGGTCAGCATTTCCAGGGCAGCTAGCTCTGTTTCAAACTTGCCCAGAGCAGATCTGTGGTGGTGGCACCATACTGCATCTGGTGGCTGTATTCTTATCCAGGGCAGTTCACATGCTTTGTTCAGCCTCTGACCTGCTCCAGGGTACAATGCTCCAGATGGGGCCCTAACTCGCTGCCTTATTGGAGTTTCAACTTGCCCACCATCTCTCTGGGTTTCAGCTGTTCTTGCCTCCCTCTTGTCACCACTCGACTTCCAACTGGCCTGTGATTATGTGGCTCCTCAGCCAGTGTCCCCTGACTCCCTCCTTTTCCCTCATTCAGCCCTGAACAGATCACAGCAGCGTCTTTGTTCTGTTCCCTCCCTCCTCTCCCATTTATCACCCTTTCTCTGACCTTCAGGTGTTTTCTTGCTACACATAGATCTCTCAGCTGAGACTGTGCCACTCAGAGTTGCCTGTATTGGATCCCTGCTGTTCAATAGTATTTTCCAGAACAGGTTTCAAGGATTTCCTCTCTCGCCACCATCTTAGGCCCCTTCTAATAATTAACTTTCCAATCCAGGATATTCTTTAATCAGGTAGATATGGCAGAAGTTAAAAATTTGCAGCACTAATCAAAGGAAAAGTAGCATCTGATATGTTGAAACCTTTAAGGTTTGGAAGTATTTAAACATACCGTGTGAAGTAAAAATGTAATCAAACTTTTCCAGACTTTGCCCATCCCAGGATCCTACATAGTTTGAAAATAACCTGGCAAGATCACCTCTAAGAGCCCTTCCAGCCTGAAAATTCTGAGACTGTGTATTTGTTCTCTGATCTGAGCAGGATACTGTTGAGCAAACTCCTGCCTTGAAGCTCCGCAAAGCTTAGGGAAGGCTCAGGTGCAAAAGCAACCTGAGTAGGCGAGATGGTAGAAGAATAAATCATTACAGATGAACTAAAGTCTCTCTTTCTTTCATCTTTCAGGCTCATATAATCCCTTCTAATGCTAAGGTTTTAACGATGTTCATGTGATTTAAAGGCCTTGAAATCTCCTTTCCATCAAATCCTTCTCTGACAGTGCCACGATGTTGGCAATTCCTATTTTAGACACACTTCAGGGTAAGATATGCAATGGCTCTGTTGAAACAATAATAACTTGTCAGGGCCATATGACATGCCAGACATGAACATCCCAGGCAAACTTAAATATAAGTTGCAATTTGCATAACCACATCATTTTATTCTCATATTCCACAATTATTTACTGAGTGCCTATTTGTTGAAAGGTATTATACTTATCTCTAAACTAATGTCTGACCTCTAGAAATTTGAAGTAAAGCAGAGAAGAAATATTTAATAAAATTACAACACCAAAATAAATCACATAATAAATATCATTAAAGGCAGTCATGAAAAGAAACATGAATTAAAACAAAACCTCTTAGAGATGGAGTAATTAATCAAGTAAAATATTTGATTAGATGAGATATTGGCAAACAATTTGTGGGCATACATCAGTGCCTTCAGATATGCCCTACAGAACACTCATTTGTGATCAAAGGGGTCTGGAGAGGTGCAACAGTAATCACTGGACATTTACATTTCCAAAGCCATAAGGAATTCTGAAGAAAATCTGCTTAATTTTGTTCCCCTCAGTATTTCTCAAACATAAATAACCACTAATATAACTTCTACACTCTCTGTAATATCTATTACTTGAGTATCAAATACATCTTGGTTGGATTCTATCTCCTTCACTGTGATCCTCCATTAATGAAGTCATTTTATTTCTCTTAGCCTCAATTTCTTTATCCGTAAACTGGGGATAATAAAGCATACTCCAATTTATTTAGTTCCTATACTTATCTGAGTTACATAATCATTGCACGAATAATAAGGCATTCACATCAGGCATATGGAGCACCTAGGAGGGAACGAGGTTTGTGCTAAGAGTTCAATAAATGCAGGTTCCCCTTTTCTCTTCTTTTTATTCTTTATTAATGAGGAATAAGACTTAATAGGAAAGTAACTGTTTAAGGATCACAACTTAAAAACAGACCTGAGACTGGCACCCAGCGTTCCTGACCACCAGCTCCAGGCTCAGGAAAGCGAACAGGCAATTTGTCTTTGAATGATAGATGATGGGGACCTTGAGCAGTGAAGCAGACCTCAGAACATGCTGAAATTCCAGAATGGAAGGGATCTGAGTAAATGAACTGAATTCCAATTTTGAAGGGTTCCAATCTGAAGCACTGTTTATCGACTCAATCAAGATGACAGTGAGAGATGAGATCTTAATTCCAAACCCCAACTCACTTCAGATGACACTGTGGCACATGGGTGCTCACGTGCTTCATAACTCTCTGGTCCAGTTGCTTTCCTAAACCTGACCTAATGAAAGGGGCTGCCCAAGTTTCCAGGGCTAACTAACTCATCTGTCTGTAAATGAAACTGCTCCTATCAGGCTTTTTAAAGCATCAACCAGGTGTTTGAAACAGCCACAAGAGGGCAACACTATTATTTTTAAAAACTGTTTTGAACTTGAGATTTAGTCTGACTGAACACAGAAAACTCATACTTTCAATTTGTAAGAGCCAAGGAAGTCTGGCTGAACAAAGTCGAAGGTTAAGGTTATCAGTCAAAGCAATCTATTTTATTTACAGCATTTTTCTTTAATTTAAAAATATTCATGAAAAATAACTGCAGATGATGATCAATATTTTTAACATCATACTTAATATCCCTTAAAATGAAAGATGGTTCTTTCTCTTACAACCTAAACAAACATATTTAGGATGCTTTCATCTCAATGAAAATTATTGTTATATTAAAATATTGACTTTTATGACCTTTCCAATGTTTTTTTAATTAGTGTTTTCCATGTTATTTTATGATTATAAAGTACGTATATTACAAAATCCATCAATGTCCCACTTCCTCCTGCTTCCCTATGCAAATCCTTCTGCCGAGCCTCTTATCTTCCCTTGAACACAGCATGCTTCTCCAACATTCCTTTGCTTGAATTGTCCCTCCATGGTACCCATACATTCTACATCATACACTCTGATTTAGCACACGATTTCATCAGAATATCTTCTTTGGGCTAGTTTTCAATCCAATATGAGATTAAAAAGTAGATTGACTACCAAAGTCTGAAATATAATTTATTTCTTAATATTTCAGGTTTTGTATTCCAACATGCCTGGGCAGACATTTTCAGGGCAAGGACTACTTCTAATTTTCTCCAAGTGTTGTAGCCCACTCGTTATTTATTTTATTATTCAGACGGTCATCCCCAAAATTGCTTGGCAGTCCACCGATGGACTGTGATGGACATCCTGCCCAGCTCTGTATTACAGGCTAAGCAGTATTTTTAAATGACATTTTAAATATCATTAAGTAGCTTTCACTTGAGAAGGGCATTTTGTAATCATCATTGAATCACTTGGAAAAATACTGGGACACTAAAATTTACCTGATCTTTTGGACAGAAAAGGTAAGGCTCTAACCTGATCTGAGAAGGTCAATAGCAAACGGGAAAAGATAATTTATTATCTAAAGTTTTGGTAATTTGTTCCCTGAGATCACCTGATTGCTAACTCAGTTTGATGAGATGAGAAATGTAATCTGATTATTTTTATGTAGGCTTGGCCAATACGTACATCTTTATAACTTAAAATGGTATGTTCCACCAAAAGGTGGAATTTTAAAAATTCACCTTCATATAGCTTCTAGGTATATAAATGGCTGAATTTTACTTTCTCTGGCTTTACAGGGAAAAAAAAAGTAGCTAGCACATACTAGACTCTTGATAAATGTTTGTTGAGTAAACTCAGTGAGCAATAGTTTTCACTTAAAAGTATGCTGGCTGGTCCCACACGAAAATGACCACGAGACCCTGCAAATGTAACTGCCCACATTCTCTCTTCAGGGAGTTGCTGAACATTGTAATGTAATGAAGTCCACAAATTATACCCAATATTTCAAAAATACCTTAGCTCTGATCTACAATAAGGTGAACTATAGAAATACATCAAATGTTTCAAAACCCTGATAAAAGAGTGCATTACCTGTGAGGAAGCTGTAACCCATACCAGAGGAAAAGGATGAAAATTCACCGAATTTATCACATTGGTCTAGACAAAAGGGAAGAGAATTGCAGAACCAAGACAATTGATTACACTGTAAATTCATGGTCACTGACCTCAGCCAGGCCTTCCAAATGTCCATCAATTGTTCTGTTCTGTGTTTCTCTTGTCAACTCCCTCCTGCTCAGCACAGGGATGGTTACAAAGCCTCCTTTACTCTCCCAGCCACTTAACACCAGCCAATCTCTATATCCTCCCTCCCAGCTGATTAGGTCACTTTGCTTCTATTCAGCAAAGAAGAAAAACACTACGGAAGGCAACTCACCCTGCTTTCAGTAAGCCCACTTACTGTGTCCTTGCCTGTTGTGACAGGACAGTAATCCTGCCTAGCGCTGGTATCCATCCTCTTCCCACCTCTTTAGGACCTGTAGTTTATCAGAAACCAGGGCTGTCCTCAGGGGTGTCCTTCCTTCTAATGGAAGGCTTGGAGGAGCCCTGGAACCAGTATGGGCAATATGGGGTCTTTACGAATTCTAGAATGACGAGGACACAGCTCTGTGTCCGGCACTTGGGAGAGGCTGAGTAACCAAGTTTTTTTGAGTCACAGTGTCACTCAGTCCTGTGTCTGCTTCCCAAAAGGAGGGTGGTGGAGACATGGAAGGAATGCATTTCACTTCTTCACTTGGCAGGGGTCTCAGCACTGGGTCGTAGAAGTAAAAGGGACTGCAGAGGTTCGCAGAGGCAAGAAAGGAGGCAGAAAGAGACCGAGCGAAAGCCAGGTTCTTTTTTCCTGACTCAAGGCCATGGGCCCGAGCCTGAGTCTGTTGTTTCTCAAATTTATATGACAAAGCATAAAGTGACCCGAGAGGCAGGCATTGATTTATCTGCAAAATAATCTGGCAGATCAGGCTAAGATTTTAATAATAAAAAAATATACCGCTTCTAACTGTAAATTTAAGT
The DNA here is from genome assembly GCA_004026885.1 of Lyroderma lyra. Classification (NCBI taxonomy): domain Eukaryota; kingdom Metazoa; phylum Chordata; class Mammalia; order Chiroptera; family Megadermatidae; genus Lyroderma; species Lyroderma lyra. The sequence continues at coordinate 58,265 of PVJL010005688.1, read as the reverse complement.
GGAAACTAAATGCAGCTCCTGGACACAATTCATGTATGGTAATAATACTCCATTCTCAAAACAGATTTTTCTACTTTCTCTTTGTTCTTATCTCGGTTTGAGCTCTTATCAGATATGATTTCTTTGCTCGAAATCCATTTCCTTATTTCTCTTGCTTGTCTTCTACAGCCACCTCAGAATTTAAACAGAGTTGGAATTTAAAATGTAACAGACAAATTCTGGGCTGCCATGCGCAGGAATTGCCTGAAAGGACAAAATTAAAACAGTTTTTATTTTACATTATTCTCTACAATGTTAGAGAACAATAAAAACCATTTTCTCTTAAGAGTAAACAAGAGGTTCTTACAAATTTAAATAATGCCAAGAAGTACTGAATTTGTATACTTGAGATATAAGAGGGCCTCTATTTTTTAGATTATATGCCTGGATACTTTCCCGACAGCCCTCGTGTATGAGCAGTGAGTGGTGGTTATCACCATGTAACTGTGCCTTGCCAGGTTAATACTTTGGAGATTTGTAAATACATGCATATATATATATATTTGTAATATGGCCAATTTTTGTGGGCAGGTACACATTCAAATTAAACACACAAGGACATACCTCACCAAGTGCTGTTGAACATTCCGGAATAAAAATCCATTTTTAAATTTATTCTCAGAATAAATTTTTTCTGTGGATTGTTTCACTTTTTTTTCTAGCCATAAACACTATGACAAATTAGCACAAATTCTAGTTCAATGAGATAAAAATATTTGAGTATTTAAAACCCTAAAAATTTATTTGAATTATTGTCCGTGCTTAAGTTGAATGATATAGGTTAAAAAAAATTGAAAGTGTACAATTAAACCCTTCCAGAAATCTTAGGCAATACAATAGGCTTTCTTTTTTTCAAAACCTTTAATATTATTATTGAAAAACAAGATGTACAGGCCTTTACTTTTTTTTTTTTTTTTTTTTGCTTTTTGGTATGTGAGTAGCTCCCTGACTGGGAATCGAACCCAGGCCGCAGCGCTGACAGCGCCAACACTGAAGCCTTAAGCCACTACACCATCAGGGAACTCCCCCCTTTACTTTTTTTAATGTCAGTTCTTTGACAGAAAAACAAATGGTTATGTTGATTATCTTGAAACACAGGAAAATCAGAGCTTGATATTTTAAAAGAAAAATAAAATTAAGATCATATTAATTTAGGATGTTTTTATTCTCTGTAGCATTTGACCAAAGTAATAATCATTATGATTTGATAAGTCATTGCTAACACAACTCCACAATGTACCATGAAAGACAAATTGTTGTGCTTGGTAATTTACAGAGCTTCTTCTGAAAAAGAAAATTATTTTATTTTTATAAACGACCTTGCACGTTACCAATTATTTTAAATAATGTAGAAAGTTTCCATTTCTTATGTAGCTCAAAAAATCGCTTTAGTTTCTGTTCAGTGATAACCCAGAAATAACCATAGTAGTAGGCTGTTAATTAATTATAGCCTCTCTTATCACCAAGGTAACGACCAAAACAAATCACAAAGACTTTAAATGTCCTAGTTCCCACCTGGACCTGATTTGGTTATTGCTATAGTAACTCTCCATTGGTTTCTCAAAATGGTCTGAAATTTCTATGTTTCATTAAAGTTGAAATGATAATTTATGAATAAGATGTTTCAGACTCTGAATGTGTTGCAGAGTTCACTAAAGAATTTCAAGATCAAGAAGCACTTCGAGGAAACGCAAAGGAATCTAAAACAGGAAGTGGAGCTCCATACCCACACCATGATCACCAGGGAATGGGCCCTTCTTAGGAAGTTCTCCCACCACCAGCATGGCTTAGCCATTTGTTCACCACTTTTGCTTGGGACTCACTGTCTACCCACCTAGAGAATTCTCTTTCCTCTTCACCAGCTCTCATCCAAGAAAACATGTCTGATTAAATGCAGCCCAGCCTGAGCACTTTATTCAATCAACATCTGCTCAGAACTAATTAAGCTTCAGACAAATGACAGGCTCAAAGACAACCTATCTCAGAATACTCTTCTAGAAAGAAATGAATGACTGGTTAGATGGTAGGATGTTTGTGCTCAAGGCTAAGATGAGAAGCCTTGAAATTGATAGAACATGGAGATGTCAAAAAAGCCAAGATGGAGGTGAATAAATGCCCTAATTCTATAGACCCACACTCATGCTTTAAGTTTCTTCACTCCTTTTAAGTTTCAAGAAAGCAAATTTATACATATGCCATATATTTTTTTAGTGGCAGATATGGCTATTTTTGTCTTTATAACACTGAGAAAGTAATAGAATCTTTTCTATTACAGTTACAGTTATAATATTGATAGTTATAATATTAAGGTAGCATTCAGTGTTCATTTATGTCATTTGTAGTATTTCTGAGTCATTGACTGACTATACCTACTAAAATAATTTTTAAAAAGCATTAGTATTTTTAATGTTTCCAATTTGGATGTTAAATCAACATAGCCTGAAAAACTCCAAATTTCCCAATTTTTACCAGATTTCTGCACACTTAAAAACTGTGTTTTCTTTATGGTTGCATTATTTTTTAAAAGCTTCTGGTTACTTCTTTATGTGATAATGATTACAAAAACAAAATAGGAAGCTAATTAAAAGAATAGCTTTCAGGGAAAAATCTTATATGAGGATGGAATAAGGAGGAGTTTGATTTCATGTCCTTAACCAATAAAGTGCAAAAACTTGGGTGCATATCTGCATGGCAAGGAGATATGAAAGTATTAATTTAAGGCATGAGACTTCTGAGACTTCAAAAGGATGCACCATTCTGATCTCCCCCCAACGCTTCCTTCAGTACAAGAGACATGAGTTGTTATTTTCTTGAGGGAACATTTTCCCAAAACAGACAAAGTAACAGAGAATATTCCATGATTGTATGTATACTCAGAGTCTAGAACAGTGCCTGGAATAAAGTGGAAATACCACAAATAGCTGTTGGGCAAATGAATACAAGTAGAATAATAGTATGGTGCCTCTAGGCATGTGCAGGGGCCTCTGATTCTCTCCTCTCCCCAACATGAGAAACATTTTCTATACAGCCAATCATTGTCTACGATAGAAAAATAAATTGAATGACTACAGATATAGTTAATCTTAATTCAGAGGCTATCTGAATCATTAGGGATTAAAAAAATGGAACTCTGCCATATGAGTTACACAATTGGAATTTTCCAATAGTTTTAAATAAAATAATTTAACAAAAAACTTTACCTAACAGTTGTATTCATAATAGCATTTTTTGGGGGGCTAAAAGATTAGTGAATTTGTGAGAACTATGAAACAATAATGCCCAATACTACTTCATGACACTAAAATAAATGCATTTAACAACATTAGTATTGTCAATTTCTACAATTTGTAATTGATAGTTTATAATCTTAGATTCTTAAAATCATTAGCTAATGACATTAAAATGAGGTATTCATTAATTATGCTAGATAAATTCAGAATTTGTTGTTCTATGTGGTTGATTTTACGAGTTCTTTAGGCTATACATTCCCAGGATTATGGATTTGAAATTTGATATTTACTAAAAAAGATTTTAAAATTTATAATATTTAATGTGCACAAGTGTGAAGCCATTGTAAGATGATGACTTAGTTGCTATATACATGGTGCTATGTGCTCATGTGATATGTTTATGTGATATGGACACGGTATATACATGATATGTATACAACATATACATGATACATGCATGGTGGCAAATAGTGGCATATAAATAATGGCTTAAAAGTAAAAATTATGTTTGAATAGTTGTATTAACAACCAAGTACAAAAAGGGATTTGGCCAAATATCCTTTTTGTCTTAGTCCATTTGGGTTGCTGTAACAGAATACCATAGGCCAGGTGACTTAACAAACAGTAGCAATTTATTTCGCTAAGTATAGAGGCTGTGAAGTTCATGACCAAGGCATGGAAAGATTTCATGTCAGTTCCTCTTCCTGGTTCTTTGTCTTCCCCTGTGTTCTCATAGGGCAGAAGGGGTAAGGGAGCTGTGAGGGGTCTCCTTTATATGATCATCAATTTCATTAATGAGGGCTCCACTCTCATGACCTACTCACTTCCTGAAAGCCTCACTTCCCAATGCCATCACCTTGGGGGTTAAATTTTGACGTATGACTTTTGCAGAGACATAAATGTTCATTCGATAACACTTACTAATATTCTGAAATCATACAACCCTATCTTTTTAAATGAGTTTTGCTTCTTAATATTTTATACTTTTTCTTTTGAAATAATTTTAGACTTACAGAAGAGCTGCAAACAAATAGTAAAAAGAATTCCTGTATAGCCTCCACCCAGCATCTCCTCACGTTAACACGTATGCAGCTACGGTGTAATTATCAGAAGTAAGAAATGAACGTAAGTACAAGGCTGGTAACAAAACAAAAAGTCTTCTTTTTCCTCCAAATGTCTTTGTTATGTCAGGAACAAACACAAGACCCCACATGGCTTTAGCTGTCCTGACTCTTTATTGTTGTTCTCCAATCTGTGGCCGTTCCTCTCTCTTTTCTTGTCTTCATGATCTTGACACTTTTGGAGAGCAATGGTCAGTTGTTCTGTATAATGTCTCTCAGTTTGCCAGTAAACACTGAGAAGAGTGTTATCTGATGTTGAGTTCAATCTTTTTTTTTTCCTGAACTCTTCTGCTCCTTCATGATTCATCAGCTTTTGGCTAAGTGGCTACTTTTAGCTCTGCCTTAGGGAATACATATGGGTGTGAAACACAGCAGAGCTGGGACAGCGTGAAGTGATGACAAGGTACCTAGGGACCACAGCCCCAGAGCTCCAAGTTTCAGCCACCAGTGAGAAGAGAAACGCAACACCAGGGCTGACATATAGACATTTAAGCTCCGCGGATTGCCTAAGTGTTTAAACACTACAACTTTCTAGTAGGGTACATTTCGAAAACTTCGTGACCTCATTAAACTATAAGGATGTTTCTCAGCACATATCTGCAAGATGTCTACAGTTTCAAAAAATAAATCTACCTCAGTAAAAAGCTACTATTGCTGAGAGTATTATATTATTTCTGCTATTTAGCATATGACTTTAGGATTAAAATGGCCAAATAATCTTGTGGTCTTTTTCTTCTGAAAATATAGTCATTGTCTTATCAACATGCAAATTTGAGCTGGTCAAATCTAACCTATTAATAGTACCTGTTATATGATTTCACCTCATTTGCAAACAAAAGTTCCATCTGGTGGTGTTCTACTAACCTGGTTAGAATTTAACATGCCAATTGAATTTACATTAACATCAGACTCTGTGTACATATTCACTTTGTGTATTTAACATGTAAAATTAAGTGATTTTTTAATCTTTATTCTTTTAATTATCCTAAAACTATCAAACTTTGAAGTTCAACATGCTTCAAAGCTCCACATTAATAAAAAGAAAGTTCTTTTTTTCCTTGTGGGTAATAATCGATGTTTATGTTTAAAATTATGTTTAAAATTATTTAGAGGAGCTAACAATCAGATTTGGGGGATAAAATTCCCATTCTCTTGCACTAGAACAATAATTCACCTGACAACGTTTGCTCTTTTTTTTTCCTGAGACAACAAATCCGTGGGATTTAAGTGGAGTCAAGTCTAAAAAATTAAAAAAAAAACAAACAGCCCTTTGAAAAATAAATGAGTAACTTGGAAAATTAAGAAGAGAAGTCAGTCACATTAGGTGGTGAACTTATACAACAAGTTGACAATGCACTGTAGAATTGTATGCCTGAAACCTATGTAATTCTTGCTAACAGATGTCACCCCAGTAAGTCTAACAATAAAAATTTAAAAAAGAGAAGTATCATAAAAAAGAAGCAATTCTAAAGTCTGCATATAAAATTATTTATGTATCTGAAGGAGGAATTGTTGGTTCATTTTTAGTGTATTCTCTTAGTGCAAGTATTATTTAAATTCAAGTTAAATAAAAATTAAAAGCACTTTATTAATTCAAGGACATTTGAGGTATAATGGATTGTACCGCAAATGTCCATCTGCTAATATGAAAGAGTAGATTTGGCCTCTCATTCATTTTTTAGGAAGTCTTGGAATCTAGTACCAGAGCTATTAGTAATTATTTCATTTCAAAGAAGCAAGTTACTCTTCTGAAGTTTTATTTGAAGTGGGAACAATTTGTTATTTCTTTTCTTCCCTATAATTTATATCCCTTTATAGTGACTAAAATGAAGTCATACAAATTTTAAATGAACCAACTGTAACTTAAATAAGTGAAACGAAGCAAAGCTTATATTTTTAAATCAGACACAGATAATATATGAATCTTTGTGAGTACCTTCTATTGAGTTTTCAAAGAACTTCTCTCCCTCTGAATGTAATTACGTTAAAAACAAAACAAGCTGAATCTTCTCTTGCTCTCTTCACTGGCATTCATTTAGAAAGCATTTGTTGTGCATTGATAGTGCACTTCTCACCACATACTCTGTCTTGTTGTCCCCTCCCTTCTGTTAATGCTCCATGCATGTGGGCAACACCAACATTTGTCCCCACCTCACCCCACCTCCCTATTTACCTACCCTTAGAAATATACAGGTACACATCTTTGGTTTAGTATTTAAAGATGAAAAAGTTTAAGGAAAATCTGACTTCATCTATATGAATTCAAAATGAAAAATTAAGCAAATTGATAAAAACTTCCTTATGGAAAACATGTTAATTTTGCCTTCTAAGGCCCAATGTAACAGGTAGTTTACTTCCCAATGATTATGCCTTGGGATCAGGAGGCAGCCTGCCTGGGTTTGAATCTCAGTTCTAAACTCTGCTGTGGGACCTCAGGCAAGCAAATTATTCCCTGTAAATCTGTTTCTCCATTTGCAAAAAGCAGATGATGATATCCATACTTACCTTATATAGTTACAAAAATTAAATATATAATCTAAGTTCTGGCACATACTGAGGGATAATTAAGTGTTAGCTATTATTCCCATCATCAATATTTCAAAAATCTCTAAAGCTAAGAAAAATAATGTCTTATTTTTTCATGTTCAGTTGAAAAACAACTTGCTTTCCTTTGTTTAACTCAAAAGCATGTTGCTGAGCAGGAGAGGTAAGGCCAATGTTTTTAAGTTCTTGGAAATGAATTACACTGGGAGCATCTTAAAACAACAGGTTTTCATTCTTTTTGGAGGACAAGATCCTGTTTTGTTCAATAGATTGTAATCTATATAAGCCAATTCTTAGAAAATAGTGTTGAAGGAAATATTCTTTATTTCCATATTCTAGTTCAGTTTATAGGAAATGCTGTTTCATTATACATTTTAAAATTTTGTTCTCACTCGTTAATAATATTTACATTGAAAGAAAAGACCTTTCTTAGTTCAATCCAGATACAGAATTAGAAAGAAATAATCCCTCTTGGAACATGTATAGTCTTTTAGTTCACAAAATTAGAACAGTATGTTCCAACACAGAACCCTGAGATAGGTGGGGATGCTTTAAATTCTAAAACCAGAAACTTTCCAATTTTCAGTTTTGAAATAAAGAACAACTTGTACCTTTAAATTATACCAAATCATGCATCTTATGAACATGATTAAACGTGAGATGATTTCTTTGCATGTTCAATCTTCTCAGTGAGAACTGGCTTATTAAGCTTCCCATTGAGACTGGCTAATTAATTACAATTCAAAGGTAGAAATCTTTACTCAAAATATATTTTCTTCAAAATTATGTTAATGTAATTTCTAGATTATTTACAAAGTAAGTGTCTAAAGGTAATGTTTATAGACAAAAACCTCTTTGTTTGGCTCTCTCTAAGTCAAATTGATATCTTACTTAATGTTTAGCCACTTCTGATCCGAGAGGGAAAAGATTGTGGGAATGATATTTCTTCTTAAGTATGAGAGCAATTTGCTCTCTCTTCTAACCATACTTTTATACAACTGCTTCCACTGCTTAGAAGGTCTCTTCCTCTTTTTCTTAGTCCATTTAGGCTTCTATAACAACATACTATAGACTGGGTGGCTTATAAACAACAGAAGTTTATTTCCCACAGTTCCGGAAGATGCAAGTCCAAGACCAGGGTACCAGCCTGGTTGTGTTGTGGTGAAGGCCCTCTTCCTGGCTGCAAACTGCTACCTTCTCACTGTGACCTCACATGGCAGAAGCGGGTCAGAGAGCTCTCTCAACTCCCTTTTATGAAGGCACTAATCCCATAAAGAGGACTCCATCCTCATGATGTTATGCATTTCCAAAAGGCCCTATCTCCTAATACCCTCATATTGAGGCTTAGGATTTCAATATAGGAATTTTGGTGGTGGGGAGGAGGACACAAACTTTCAGTCCATAACACTCTCCGAGATGATTCATTCTTTATAACGCCACTGAATTGTGATTTTCCTGAATCCCAAAGTCTAATTAGCTCTTGATTTTGAGATAAGTGCTCTAGTGGTTGCCCTTATTTCATAGTAGCTAACTGTAATCTTTGAAAATCATCTGAATTCTATGAGATGAAGGAAATAATTTGATGACCTTAAAGTCTTAATATTCTAATGAAGTTCTGATGACTGTATTATAAATATGGCCACAGCATTTCACTGGTCACTCCCTAAAGTTGTCTAAGGTATTTTCATTCAAGTGTTCTTACCTGTACCTCAGAAAGTGCTTAGTTGTTCACGCAGAGAGCTTAGTAGTCAATAGGAAGTAATATAAGATGATAGCTATTCAAGGGAATGGGTAAGGACAAAGTTATCTTTTAAGTAAAAGTGACACTTTACAAAGAGAGTTACAACAAATAGGCTCTCAATGCAGTAGCTGGCATCCCAGATTAAAGACTGACACACTTTTCTCCGTCTGGAAAGACTTCATTTTATTTATTAGATTCTCCCCCCACCCCTCCAAAAAAATCACCTTTTACAGCAGCAATGCGAGCTACTGCAAATAAGGAGGATGGTAGGTGGATATATCCCTGGGAGAGAGAGGAAAAATGCTTGATAAAGGGCATTTCAGCCATTTAAAATGTCTTAGACATTTGGACAAATCTGACAGAAATTAAGTTATTTTCTGGAAGTGATCTAAATGTGAACTTTTAAAACTCAGAGACATTTCAGAAATCTGTATTACTCCTTGTATGAATTGATTTGTCTAGTTTCGTGGCCACAGGCGGGATGATATGTGACAGAGTTTCTGTCATAGGTTCAACCCCCATGAGGCAATGCTGAGCAGCACGTCCCTTCATTACTTCACAAAGCTGAAGCCCCCTGAACGAGACATGACTTATCTTCATGCCTTTAATGGGCTATTGTCAAGTCCGACTGATTGGGGTTCGCTGCTTGCCGGTCTACTGCTGTCTTATTCAATTGAAAGCACACTGCCAGATTAAAAGGAAGATTTCTGGGATCCTACACAGGATCTGCTCTGTGTCAAAAACCTGAATACCCCCTGGATGTGATACAATGTCAAAGATCAATTATGATCTGAGGTGAGATTTCTATAACTCCTGTCATAAGAAGCCAAGCTTTCCCAAAACCCATCCGCTGAATTATAGACTCAAAATGTCTGCAGGATAAAAGGTGCCAAGTTGGCGAGTCTGTGAAGTTAACGACTAGCCAAGCTGCAGCCCAAACTTTGCATTAAATAGGCTGAAATTCATTATTTGCACTTGTGTAAAAAGCTACGTCATTCTTCAGCATGATTAAAACACAAGTCTTGACACCCTTAACTAATGACGAAGGTATTGTCATTGATCTTCCCCACAGGTCATCTCTCTTTGGTCTCTTTCTCTTGCTCTCTTCATTGGCATTTGTTTAGAAAGCATTGGTTACAGATCGATTGTGCACCTCTCACCAAATACTTTGTCTCACTGCCCCCTCCCTTCTGTTCATGTCTGTAGCATGTCAGCTGCACCAGTCTCTGTCCCCACCTCCCTCTCAACCCTCTACCCACCTACTTTTAGAAATAAACAGGTGCTAATTTCTGGTCTGGAAATTAAAGAATCAGAGGTTAAATGTAATGCTCCTAAATTTCTCTTACAGTGCTTAATGATTTATAATGTCCATTATTTGGAATCCACTCAATTTTTTTTAAAATTTTGATCTCATGCAAGAGAAAAAAAATGTCACATATATTTTATTACCAAAAATACTGTATGTCTATTAACCAAGCTACTGTTCCAAGATACAAAAGCATAGAAGATCTCTATTTTTCAAAAGCTCTGTGCTAAAGGCTCTATTCTCTAACACTTTGAAATCTTCAAAATTACAAAGGACTAAGTGGCCATGGTCACACATAAACACGCATTATATTGTTACACATATGTTTCCCTAACACTATCTCCATTTGAATACTTAAGAAATTAGAAAGCATAAGAAAGTAATCATCTCATAATAAATAAGACCTCGGTCCCTGCAAACAAATCAGGTATAGTTTGACACAAGATTTCGCAACCTACGAAAGAAACTCTTGCCCTAGAGAAACACTGTAGGTTTTAAAGTGAACTCCTTTTAAATAAAGTGTTCTTCATCAAGTAAAATATATCAAGAGGGAAAGGTTCCTGCTTCTCCACACCTTCATCATAGTGCACATAGCATGTTTTGGGGGGAAAAGAGGCCCAGCATTAGAGCCTATAAACTGCTACAGTCAGGAAAACCATCGTGCAAGGGGAGCAAGACCATTCCAATGTGTAAGAGAAGACATCTTGAGAATTGCCATGCAGCAAGAAATGCAAGAATATACTACAAATTACACTAAGCATTCATGTAAACTCTTCTTAAACTCGTAACAACTATAAATATCTTTAAAACATCGCAGCTTCCATGGTACAGGGGAAGTGTCAGCATAATGCAATTCTCCCACTGAGGTGATGAAATGGTCCTATAGTGGAGTCTTTGCCACACTGAGTTGGCCACCCCTGCCCTCCTGGGGCAACTCAGGGTTTCCCTGATACTTGACATTCAGAGACCAACTGCAGCAGCCAGAAAGTGGGACAATGCCTAGTAATTTACCACATGTTACAAGGTTGCTCCCTCTGCACACAGCCACGCGCCTCGCTTCCACACTCCCGGTACCTGCCCAAAGTACCCGTTTCCTTCTAACACACTGTGAGGGGCTGGACTGTGTCCCTTTAAAAAGATATAGTGGAATCCGAACCTTTGGTACCTCAGAATATGACCTTATTTGGAGATAGAGTCTTTACAGAGGTAGTCAAGTCACAGCGAGGTTATCAGGGTAGGCTGTAATCTAACATATATGGTCCTTATAAATAAGGAAAATTTGGGGCACATGCATAGAGGGAAGATGACATGAAGACACAGGAAGAAGACTCTTCCACAGGTCGAAGTGAAAGCTCCCTCACAGCCCTCAGAAGGAACCAACCCAGTCAGTGCCTTGACGTCTGACTTTCAGCCTCCAGAACTGAGGCTAATACATTTCATTGTTTTAGTCATCCAGATTGTAACACTTAGTATGGCAGCCCCAGCAAACTAAGACACATACTACTTTATTTATTTGGCTACTTATTACTTCATGATTGATTGTGTGCCCATCCACATATACACGTTGTCATGTAAATATAGGAAAGCACGATTTTGTCTGTTTTGTTCATTGATCTGTGTATCGTAACAGCTCAGAACAGTCCCTGGCTTTCAGCATTGTTCAATGAACACTGTTGAATAAATATAAATTATTTCAAGGAATGAAATTTATAATATTCATGTGGAATTTGATGTCACAGTTGGGGCTAAAAATTAAAGAAAAGAACTAGGAATTAATAGCCTAATTATTACTTAATATTGCCTATAAAATATACTTTCTCAGATGTGTAAACATAAAAATATGACTCCTAGGTTTGTTTGTTTTTTTTTTCAAATCCTGTCTTTACTTATCTCACAATTTCTAGGTAAGGTTAGTGGTTAGCCCACTTTGACAGTCAAACTATATCTGCTACTAAAAGATTCAAAGGAACTCTGCTTTTGACCAAAAACATAATTTGACATTGCAGAGCTTAAAACTTTTAAAATTCCAACTAAGTATCTTGAAAAACAAATGAGATGCAAAAATACCCCCATTACAATAGTAACAAATAAACAATAACATTTAAAATTCTATGCTATTAACAATTTACTTGAGGAAATGTTGATTCATGGGTATCACTAATTATCCGAGACCAACCTTGGACAGGACTGTCATTTTATAGATGAAAGAGGGAAGGCACAGTGAAATTAAATAAATTGCCAGATTTCACAAGGAAATGGCAGCACGATCACTAGTGAATTGCATGAAGAAAAAAATAGCAATAAAGCACGTGGAAAACCATCCCATTGGTACATCAAAAGACTGGAAGCCATGATATATCTGTACGCCATGTAGAGTGAGGCAAAAGAACCATGAAAGAACAAGCAAACAAATAAACAAGGTTTTGTTTATGTTTTTGTTTTTTTTTAGAGAATGGAAGGAAATATAGAGACTATTAACTGCCTTCAACATTTTTTTTTAATTGCTGAGCATCTAATATGTGCCAGGCGCAGCCATTAGCTCTGGGGACAAAACGTGGAGGAAGAAATACTGAAGCTGATACAACCACTACTCTGACCAGGTAGAATATTTGGGGGTGTCATTCAAAAGCAACTCTTTCCTTCTCTTCACCGCCCTTTCAAATCTCTTCCATGTGAGCAGTTTCTTCCCACCTGTGTGGATGAAATCCAAGACGGGTACCAGGAGGTGTATCCTTGTTCTCAGATGACAAAACGTGTGGTAGACACTGTCACTCATCAAGTCCTGGTTTCAAGGTTAGGAATTAAAGTGCCCAGTCCAGCGTGATATAATCATTTCCAAACCTTACTGGAAATTGTCCCCTAGTTCTTGCACTGGCTTTTTCTCCCTTTCTCGCTTCTTGCCCTGCCTTCTTGCTAACCTCTTGCAAGGGCACTCTTCGATCTGCAGACTGTTTGAAGGTGAATCTCCCCTTCGTGGGGTGATTTTGTGGAAGTTTCACGGCCTCTGCCCCTTCCATTGCCTGAAGATTCACCCTAGGATGCCCTCATCCGGGCCAGTGATCATTAGACTGGCTGGTTGGTTGTGGGTTGCTCCCCTCACCCACCCACCCACCCACCCTAGCTGGGAATCTATTACAGAAGAGCCTCCAGTTCCTTTGCACTACACCCTTCTGCTGCTCTACGCGACAGGATGTCTAAAGCAATCCCTTGCTTGATGAACCCCGTACAAGCCCCATACTAAACATTCAGACATCCTTTTTCTGCCAAATCTGATATTTGACAGGTCAAATATCAGATAAAGAAGGTCCCCTCATGCAGCAATTTTTCTTTACTGTTCCCAGCAGTGACTGGACAGGCTCTTACTGTTCAGTTTTCCAGGGCGTACAGGAGGCATCAGTGCTCCTCTGTTTCTACGTACGTGTGGTCTACAGTCTCAGTTCGGAAGGTAGCACCTGCTGCCCTGGGCCTTAGCGGAATCCAGGATGAAACAGTGCCATTTTAACATCCTATTACACCAAGATTGCAAGAAAGGTCTAGCCAGAGTGGGCAGATGAACTACTCATGGAGGAGCCATGGTCCCAGGGAAGGGGGTAGGGTGGAGGGTACAAATAGTGGCCCATTTTAGGAACTGAAAGAATGTCAGTGTGTGGAAATCACACTGTAAAGTTCTGTTATCCATGTTAACTTATTAGTTCATTAAAGAGATTTAAGGTCTGCTCCGATATTTTAGTAACTATAAAGAGTTATGTGGGAAAAAAGAAGATCCCTTAAGTTTGATTACCGGTTTCTTCAGTTTTCAAAAAGTCTAGAATTACTTTTCAATGTAAGTCATTTTGTTAAGAAGGAAGAAGAGGAGGAGAAGGAGGAAGAAGAGAAGGAGATGAAGGAGGCTAACTTCCCACTGTCCCAAGTCACAGATTTAGTCATTTGGCTTCAGGGCAATTTACCCAGATTTTGGAAGTGCTTTCAAACTTACTAGTACTTGATGGAAGCCGTGGGACTGGAAAGGTCTTTGCGATGGGGCTGGAATGACTAACCTGCTAGGTAACCTGAAGTAATGCCTACCCTCTCTAAGAGTCCCTGTGGTCCTAGGGGAGGAGAAGAATCTTAATTTATAATAACTTCATGGCTCCATGGGTCTATGGCTTTCTCCTCTAATGGCAGAGGAAGAACAGAGACTATTACAAAAAAATAGCTCACAACGACAACAAAAAAGATGATGATGTTTATGTTAGCTAGCAAAAGTTATCGATGATTAAATTAACCACCGTGTAAGAAAATGATCTTCTGACACTCATCTCAGAGAAGTTAACAATGGGAATTATTCCAAATAACTTGGGAGGTTTTTGTTTTTTTCCAATGTAAAACCTTATCTGTACAAAAATATATGCATTTTAAATCAAAGTTGATAGAAATGGGAAAAATGACTTGCAAAATATATCTCCATTAGAATTTTGGAAATCACAGATGACAAAGATATGAAAAAGGAATAATTTCCAAGATATTTGACTAAAACAAAAAGTAAAATGCTACATAATAAAGGTAGGGATTGATAACTGAGAAAATAGTGTTAAAGTGGCTAGTAATTGCAGCCTGGACTCGGGGAAGCCTGGTGATAATGTGACACAGGAGGAACTCACACTGAAGGTAATTTTTGGAATCGTAGGAAGCCCTTTAGTAAATTGTACCAGCCTTTTCCTTATTAACAGTCAATCTAATAAGTCGCTATGTTAGTGGATGCTCACATGAAGGCACTAATTAAAAAGAGCAACCTCCATTTTACTAGAAGCGACTTGCTCAGTATTTTATTACATTTATACTGGGAAATATTTCTACAGCTTTCAGACTAACTCTGGCAGTGAATAGCTAATGTACTTGAGAAAATCTCAGCAACTTAAATGAGACCTTAAGATAATGTGTGTTATTTGGTGTCAGAACTGCTCTTCTAAATGTGTAGACTATATATGGTGTGGTCATATAATACGTCATTGAAAATGGGATACTTTTGAGAGGGAAGGAGGGGATATTAACATTTAAGCTAAGACAAAGGTGTAAACTTGGGGTCCTCAGAACCTATGTATACACAACAAATCTGATTACCAGGTAGCAAGGCTGGTGATAATGCAGAGACTAATTTCAATATGAAAGTGATTCTTTAAGCATCTGTTTTTGAAATAACAATGGACCTGAAAATAGACATTAATATGAGGGGTGGGCAAGAAATTCATGAAATGAAAGGAAAGGAAGATAAAAACAACTATTTATTATTTTTTTCCAATATATTCCCCCTTAACCCTAATACACTTGCAGATATTTCAATAAGTTTATTTATACCCTTGAGAAAAAAATGTTCTTTTTTGTGTGTGTTTTGCTCTCAAATTTTAACTTTAACCATTTCTTTACTTTCTTCCCTTGAAGCTGTTTTATCCTATTTTGGAACAAATAATAATCAGATATAGCCAGGTCTGGACCGTAGAGAGGGTGGTTTAATGTTTGGAAGTCACAGTTGTGTAGACCAGCCAATGCAACACTGCCTTTGCACACGGGCTTGTTGTTGTGCAATAACAGCATCTGTTTTATCCATTTTTCTCTTTTCTCCTTCACAGATTCTTTTAACTATTTCAGCAGACTGAATTAGTACTTTCCAATTATTGTGACACCCTTATCTTTGTAATCAATCAGCAGGATACCCTCCATATCTCAAAAAACAGTAGCCATGATTTTTTCAGCCAATTGTGACACCTTGAACTTCGTAGGGGTCGTGTGCCCTTTTCATGCAACTGCATGGACTTCTGCTTTGACTCAGGCTCATAATGATGAACTCAAGTTTCAACTCCAGTGAAAATTTGATTCAAAATTTCATCTTCATTGTCTCTGCAGCAGAGATCCAAAAACTGTCATGAACACTTGATGTGCTGTTGTTTTTGAAGCGGTGTGAGCATTCTCAGCACCTATCTTGCACCGACTTCTGACATCCTTAGATGCTGGTGGAGAATATTCAAAACGGTTGTAGGTGATACTCCGACCACTTCTGCAGGCTGCTTTTTATCCAGTCTGGCATCTTCCACTACAAGTTTTCAACTTTTCTGACAATATCTGAGAAATGGCCTCAACAGGGTAGCCCTGACAGAGGTCATCTTCAATTGACTCTCTGCCTTGCTTGAAAGGCTATGCCACTTGTAAACCATGGATTTCCTAGGACAACGGTCCCCATAAACCACTAAGATCTCTTCCAAAATCGTTTGAAGTGTTTTCTCTTGTTTTGTGAGGAACTTAACGATGGTGCGAAATTCAATTTTGTCCATACTTGAGCTTTTCTTCACATTTGACCTGCTTCTTCAGCAATATCTGAAAAAACACTGATGCAAGTAGGCTGAATTTGGCATATATGCTAATAATAAGTCACACAATCGAACTGTGTGCACTAGTACTCTCACCTCTTCAATGATCCCCCAGTCCATGAATTTCTTGACCACCCCTCGTATATACTGTTAAAATTATTGAAAAGTCAGGAAAAATGCCATTATTAGAGATTTCTTTGCTATGAAAATATTAATACCTAAGTAATGTGATATTTGTATTGCAGGGTTAATTATGGACCAGAGGGGATCATCTAGAAATGTGTGGACCAAGCTAAATGGATGTCAGCAGCCAAAAGGAGGCTTGGGAGGGATAATGGTAGCAGAAACAAAAGCAAGGAACAGGAAAGAAGAGAGGAGAACAAAACAAGTTACTAATATTTCCAACATTTAACTATGGCCAGCACAGTGGCAGGGATGGCATAAGTGGGGACATTCCAACGGGGATATCAGTGATGTTCAGCTTCATTAAATTACAGAACATATTTTTGAGTGTATGTGCTAGGTGCTAGGAGTGATGCAAAAAGGTAAGGCATAGATCCTCCCCCACAAAATGAATTAATAGGCTGTTGAGGAGATATATGAGAAGTAAGAATGTTAATGTTTTCAAAGGCCAGCTTTTATATGACAAGAAAAACTAATCTAGCTGATCAAATTAATTGCCTTTGTGTTCATGGCAGCAGTCAGTTGAAAAGTCATTTTTTAAAATTGAGAAAAATCTTATTGACCACACTGAATGAGCTGGTTCCACTGGCTAAATGTTTACCTTCTGTGGTGGTCACTGAGTTTACTGACGATCGTGCTGTCAGCCCCGGGTGTCAAGATCTTCCCAACACTTAAGTCGTCACAGTCATAGGCCAAAGTGCACAGACTGAAGGCCACAGTAAAATTTCCAGTAACTACTCAGAGCTTTCTAGGGAGGTGCAAGCAAATCAGCATCTCCTCTGAGTTCCCTCTGAGGTCCAAGGTCTTTGATATTTGTCACTATGAACTTATGACCTTGCCTTTCTGAGGTTTACCTCTTCATGTTATTGGTGCTTCTCTTGGACAACAAGTTTGTAATGTCTCTGAAACTGTATTAGATCACTAGTGCTGTCAAAACAAAGTACTATCAACAGGGGGCTTCAGTAACAGGAATTTGTTGTCTTACAGATCTGGAGCCTCGAAATGAGAGATCAATAGCTGGAGTCAGCAGGGCTGGTTTCTTCGGAGGCTGCTCTCCCAAGCTTGGAGATGGTCATTCGCCTTCTCCTTGTGTCTTTACATGCTCTTTCTTCTGTGTCTCTTTCCAAATTCCTCTTCTTATAAGGACACTAATCATGTTGGATTAGGGATCACCCTAATGACCTCATTTTAATTTAATTATCTCTTTTAAGAGCCTACCTCCAAATACAGTCACATTCTGAGGTATAGGGAGGTTGAGACTTTCTTAGTGAGCTTAGATGCCGTACCAAAATACCTTGGACTGGGTGGTTTAAACAACTGAAACTTATTTTCTTACATTTCTGGAGACTGGAAGTCCAAGACCAAGGTGCTAGTGGGTTTGGTGTCTGGTAATAACTCTTCTTAGCTTGTAAATAGCTATCTGCTTGTGTCCTCCTATGGTGTATATGGAGAGAATACTGGTATTTCCTCCTCTTCTTATAGGAGCACCAGCCCTATCAGATTAGGGCTCCATTCTTCTGACCTCATACAAACTTTGTCACCTGCTCAGAGGCCCTATCTACAAATACAGTCCTATTGAGAGTTAAGGCTTCAACACATGCATTTTGGGGGATATAATTCGGTCCATAACAGACTGTAACATAAAATTTTGGAGGTGGGACATAGTTCAACCTGTAACAAAAATATTCTGTTATGAAAAGAACTCTGCTATGGTAACCCTCACATTCAGTTTTGTGGGAGTGCAGCAGAAACACTCAAGGAAACTCCCAAGTGTTAGTGCTCCAGTAGGCACAGCTGTGCTACCAAGAACATGCACAAAGATTTTTTTTTAATTTTTTTCATTCAGGACAGCATCTCAAAATCCCATTTCAATGCTTAAAGCACTTAAGGAGACTAAGCTGTTATGATTGACCATTAGGAAAGAATGAGAGAAAATGATCATTATGGCAATAAATAAACTGTGAGGTGTCACGGAAACAAGTCTCTCAGGTAAGGCCAGGTAATAATGGCATAGTGTACTCGCGGGAAATATTCTGAAAAATCCCATCATTAGCTCTTAGTAAGAGAACTGGAATAAAATGCTGTTGTGCCATCATTGTTAATTTAAGTTATATAATACCAGAAGAGGTAGTACTGTTCTCTTACATGGCAGTAGATATGGGTTTCTCAGTAGAAGTCATCCTGCTTACACCCTCACATCAGTTCTGTGGAGTGTGTGTGTGTCTGTGTGTGTGTGAAAAATTACTTCTGGGTAAAGATTACAATGTAGGAAATTATGAATTGATTTGTTGATATTAATCAGACTGTGTGTGTACGAGTGTGTGTGTGTGTGTGTGTGTGTAAGTGTGTATATATATAATCACTTAAGATAATGGCAGAGGCTAAAAGAAGCAATGTGGCCCTAGGGGCATATTTGAAGGATAAAACACTACCCATTTGTGGAAGGTGTAACACCAGGGACTGTAAGTCAAAATTCTGGTTTGGATTGCCACTACACCTCACTTATCAGTTGGTTGGCTCTAAGCACTGAGCCAGCCATTCCAATGGGGAAACTACACCAAGGACTGCCATGAGGACCATTCCTGAAGTTGGCTATTCCAGAGTCCATCTATAAGTGTCTACTTCTCTTACCACCTCATGCAATAACCATAGCTGATTGCCTTCTTCTGGCCTCTTATTTTTCTCATCTCTCCTCTATCCTGAGAGATAATGAAAGGAGGTAAAATTAGCTAGAGATACTTCAGGACTCTACCTTTTTCCTGTGTGCTCCTGATACTAAGATAAAACCCTTACTGTGGAATGCCAAAATATTTTAATGAGGACTCTGAAATGCTTTGCAAACTCACTGTACCAATCCTGTGTGTCTAACTTAGACTGGTTATTCCCATGAATTGCATGCACATGTAGTGCCCAGGCACTTTTATACCATTAGAGGAAATCGCCCAGTAGAATCCTGATTCTACTCTCATTGAGTGTAAGCAGTTCTCCACTCTGCTCAAGTTTTAGTCTGTATTTAAACAATACTTGGTATTAGCATTTGACTTCCTACACTTTGATTTTCAGACCTCCCCAAAGACATGGCACTGGGTTCATCCATTTGTTCTATATTTGTCAAGTAGAATAACCTATTACAGTTTCCAATTTTAGGCCCTAGGAACCTAATCTCTGATGTAATTCTATTTAATTAGTGGTCATGGAAAGGAGAGGAATCAAAAAGTTACTTTGATGTTTAATATTAATGTGTCTCCCTATATATATTGAATTCCAACATCCTAAAAATAACCCAGGGATTGGCATTTAAGGCTTATGATATAAATGATGGCCATCTTAAAAAGTGGTTAAAATTGGAGTGGCTAATATGCTGTTACATAATTGATTCTATTAGAGATGAACTTGACTGATACTTATTCATTCTCCTTCACCAGCTTGACAATGTTCTAGAAGCAGAGAAATAATGGGTAATTCATATTTCACCCTGCTGTCCTTTTCAAAAAAATAATTTGGTATTTTGTTCTCTAAATTCCATGGTAAAGGTTATAGTTCTCATTTTTAAAAATCCATTTTGAAGGAAGACATACAGAGTGCATTTCCTTGCAACGTGATTATGTTATTACATATTTTCTTATTATTTTGATTATTCAAACTAATAATCACATAAGCTTAACTGATAAAATTCAGATTTCCCAGTTATTCAATAAATTTAGAGGAAGAAAATTTTACCTACAACCCAGAAAAAAAGGAGATGAAATTTGATATGTTGACAGTTGTGCATAATTTATTCATAAACATTCAAAACATTCCCAAACAATACAGATTAGATAATATGAACGGTAATGTTTAAGAACATAATGCCCACTTGTGGATACTTCTCGAAACTTGAGTGAAAGGATTTTCAAATGGTGGTTCTTTTATTCCTCTTATGTGGAATAAATATATATTATAGCTAGTTTAGCTTGGTTGGAAGTTCATTTATTTTTCTCTATTTATTGCTGTTCACAGTACTCATTATGTTCACATTATTGATGTTAAGCAAACTTGGCATGTTAATATAGAGTAAACAATTTGATACCGACAAGTGTCTTGATCACTGACATATTCCTTTACACAGAGTTGAGCACATATAAATGAATGTATGCGTGAACACACATGTGTGTTCGAGCACGCATGAGTGTGTGCATGTATGTTTATGCACATTTGTATGTATGTGCAGGTGTGTTTCCGTATAAATGAGCACTTAGTTCGGCATACACAACAGAATACCCACAATATAGTGAAAAGTTCCAACATTCCTAATTCATCCAATCTTCACTGTACTTCCCTAAAAGAAACTCAAAATTAAAATAAAACAAAACAAAGCACGCATACACACACACTCGTGCACAATGCCTAAGAAGTCCAGTTAATGAAAGAGAAAGTTTCCCCTCTCCAGCCTGCACAGGCCCAGTGCTCCTCAAATCTCTGTGGCTCTGGCCACATCAGTGTCATAATACATCCACCCTCCATCTTTTGGATACAGAACCCTGGTTAATTCAAAGTCCCTGGTTTCCCCTTCCTGGAAGAACTCGGATCTTCCTCACACCCTATCAACATTCTCAAAAGTTTAAAAGAATAGGGAAATCCTGAGATGCGTTAGCAAGCAGAAAAGAAGTAGCATAATGCCCCAAATCCCAGCTTCAATTTTTATATATTAAAATGTTTATATAACAACTGCTCTGATTCTTTATTTATGAACATGTCATAAAAAGACCAAACAAAAACAAATCTGAAAGCAGGAAAGAACAATAAGATATGCAAATTATATCATTCTCTATACTATAGCTATTATTGCAAAGGTGAATTATTTATATTAAATGGTGTCAACTAAAGTCATTGCATAATGATGCTTCTTTTAAAAAAACCATAATATTTCCTTTTAAACAATTTTATAAGACCATACTATAGAATAAAATGACACAATAATTAAAAATTTGCTAATTGTTTACCATGACATTCATTCAATACCAAATTTATTTTATACATCTACCTCAGAATCAATACTATATCTCATGCATGTAATTGTTTAATAAATAATTCACAAATCATGTAATTTTCTAGCTTTTAAAACATAATGAGGCTTAGTAACATATATGAGTTTAGCCTATTACCAATTAGTTATGCAAATTCAGGTAGATTATTCAATAGAGTAGCTAAGTTTTTTACTTAATAGTAAATAATTTACTCAGTGGTTATATATATAAATAACTATGCTTACCTTTGTAGTTATATAAATATATAAATACAAACTTTAGTTCACCCATTTTCAATTATAATTTTAAAGAACTTTATGGAAAGTTACCTATAGCTAAAATTTAGAAATATTTTTTAATTTTTGAAGAACAATTTCATTATTTATTCTAAGTATCCTTCTGTCATTAAACTGTTTTTTAAAATTAAAGCCTATAAATATTTGCTATGCATGTTCAAAATAAAGTAGAAAATTTTAATCAACATAGTCAAGAAATAAAGCACCAAATGTCAACCATAATTAAAAATATAAATAAATAACTTCAGAGTTAATTAAAAATGTTGATATTTTCAAATTTTGTGAGCATAGAATAAGAAAACATAAAATGCATTCCTGATGAAGATTGCAGGCAACTATATTTTTTAAAAATTAAAATCACATTTTAAAAAAGCATTCTCTAGGAAAATACTAGGAGCATAGTATTTGGAAGAGATGTGCCCAATATAGCAGTTAAAAGCACATACAAATATATCAAAAATAATTATACTCTTTGTTACTTAACATTCAATAATTAATATAAGGGCTTTTTGAAGGGTTGTTTAGTTTTGATATGTATGGATTTTGTTATTTTTTAATTATGAAAAGCATTTCATTAAAAATAATTTTTGTATATAACTCTTTTACAAGCCAATATATTAAAACAATATGTTGGTCCATACATAAACTTTAATTACATATTTTTAATATCCTCTTTCATTCTCAAAATTATCTGCAACAGATTATATGGTTGATCAAATTTCACTATATTTCTCTTTAATTTTTCTAAAATGTTCACTGTTTTATCTCCTTTCTGAGTTGTCCTTAAGACTCTAGTAAAAAGTAATATAGACAAATTTAAATTTGCTTTTATTACTGTCCTTAACCCAATCAATCTACTTTTTATTCTTAGGAATCTGTTAAAATCTTCTGTAGTGACATAGTTTATAAAACAAACTTGTGCTCAAAAGTAGTTGACTGGGCCAGTTTAGATAGGATCCCACACGGGCACGCCTTCCTTAGTAAAATTATGTAGATACCTGTTTAATTCCATCCCACTAAGATGGGATATAAGAACTCCACAGAGTAAATGAGGTCTTAATTATGTATCTATTCTGATTTTGCCAACACGTAAATCCTTGTGGAACACTGGGAATCTAAGGTCAAGCCTGAATGCTAAAAGAATTTCATTTTCTTGTCTAGTAGTTCACTAGTGACTATGCTAGCTCTTTTAAAAGAAAATCTGAAATAACTTTATCACAACAAATACTGGAGATAAATTAAAGCAAACATTATTTTGTCAACTGGTTTTTGTATGACAGGCTTTTCTCTAGAGTTGCTCATTTCCATGTCAAAGTAAAAAATATATTGTGCATCTCTAAAATAAACAGACCATTTAAAAACTGTCCTCACCCAAATGAAAGAGCTGTCACTTTAAGAGACAATGTTGAGCTCTTTTCCTGCTGTAATAATTGCCACTCAGCTCCGGTGGTATGGACTGAGATAAATGATTGCATAGTGCATTTAGGAAAGGGTAAAGTCATAATCAAACCCACCTTGAATGGCTTGGAGTCAACAGAAACTTTTTACATGAACAATTTGACTTTTTAACTGTTTTTGAGTTAATTCATTAATTTTTGTTTATGTGTTTTAAGCATTAACCTGAATAGTGAGATCACACTGTCATCATTTCTTATAAAAAGGCATTTTACTTTCCATCCCTGTTGAGAGCAGACTCTCATATGGCCCCCAATGATCTCCACCCGTCTGATATTCATGTCCATGTGAAATCCCCTCCTCCTGAATGTGGGGTGGGCTAGCAAAGTTAATGGAGTAATCTTCCATGCCCAGGTTTCGTAGGCAGCGACTTGCTAACAGGGACCGAGCAGAGCCTCTAGCCAACAGACAGCAAGGAAATGAAGTTGTTAGGTCAACCACCCTCAGAACCTGAATCCTGCCAACAACCACGTGAGCTTGGAAGTAGATCACTCTACAATCAAGGACTCAGATGAGGCCTCAGCCCTGCCCAGTACTTTGAATGCAGGCCTGGAGACATCTGGATGTCTGATGCATTAAAACTGAAATAACAGGTGAGTGTTGTTTTAAGCTGCTTGTGGTAATTTGTACATAGCAATAATCAACTAATACAATATTAGACACTATACCCTGGTTTTATTTGGGTTATGTAAGTCACTATGGCTTTCTCTCATAATATGTCAGCTATAGGTTTGATGTTTCAACTACATTTTCATTGAGAGACACAGGTTTTGAGGTCAGACAGAGCTGAATAAAATCTGTGTTTATGCAAAATATATAAACTCTTTTGGCCTCAGTTTTCTCCCCTCTTAAAGGGGTTATATTATTCTCACTTCAGAGGGTTGTAAGAAGTCTATGAAGTGACTGTGTGTTCACTTAACAGGTTATCTGAAATCATCATTATAAAAGTTTAAAGAAAACATTATAATCCATAACTTTTAAGATTGTTTTCTTAATTTTGGCCACGCTGCCATTTTGCCACACTGACTCATAACCTTTTCAGCCCAATCTATTGCCTCAAGTGTTGAACTTCAGCAAAAATATATAAGAAGTATCCTTTTGGAGGTCAGGATTTCTCACTATCCATATAACCAGGGTTAGACACTTGTAGGCCTAGTGATTTAACCTATAAGTTGAGTGATTGCAGCTTAGCAGCACACACAAGATTGGTGCTCCATATCAGACCCTAAATTTTGCTTCCCACCTTTGCTTTTTCTCTTGTTTGGGTTTTATATCCTGTTTCCATAATCCCTTCTGATTTGGATGCAGAGAAGAATGATCCTGGAAATAATTCTAAGTAAAGTTTCTGATCCTCATACTTAAAAATTCTTTTAGGCTTTTTTTATTACCTGATATCTAACTTTCCTATGCAATGAGTATGTTTGCTGTAACAGCATATATGCAACTGGTGGGAATACATACTGCTGATTAAATAGTTGCTTTGCAGACAAATCTGGTTTGGGAAAAGAACAAAAAAGTTGCTTGTCTGAAGTGATTAGATGTCCAGGCTACTCTATAACTCTGCTTATTTGGTCTTCAAGATGCATAATTCAATATTTTAAATGTTCTCTGAAGATAAAAAGAATGTCTTTTTCATAGTGCATAAAACATGCCCAATGTAATACTTAGGGAAGTTGCAAAATCAATCCTGCAAAGTAGGAAAAAGTGGTCAATAGTTTCCATAAATGCTAAGCACTGAAGGCAAGTTCTTTCATAAGGAAATCCAATATCTTCCCCCTCAAAGATCAAAAAACAAGGACTTGCCTCTTTTAGAACATTACATTTGCGATAGAAATTATATGCCCTTTTGAACTTTTTTCTTTTTTTTATCCGAACTTACAGAATCTTATTTTTACTTTATGTAACCATAATCTTACATTATGATAATATAAACATGGTCGTAAGATTGTTTTGGTCCATGAAAAGGAATGAAAAGGCAGAATTACTATTATGCCTTAATCTTTTGAATTGGCTAACATAAAAGTAAGGCTACAGATTTGTCAGTGCATATAGCCGTTTTTATTGGAATTTCATCAGGGTGCAATCAATACAAATTTTAAAAAGATAAAAGTTTATTTATAGATTTTTCTATAAAACACAGAAATGAAAGTACGTCATTTTCATAACAAATGTAAGCTTAAATTTCACCCTAAATTCCACCATAAATTCACTTTAAATTCCACCTTTTTGAAAGTGATATGAGGTACATAAGTCTTTGCGGACAAAGGTTTTCAAGTTCTTTGGGTAGATCCCCAGAAGGGGGATTGCTGGGTCAAATGGTAGCTCCATTCCCAATTTTCTGAGGAACCTCCACACTGCCTTCCACAGTGGTTGTACCAGTTTGCACTCCCACCAGCACTCCCACATCCTCTCCAGCACTTGTTATTCCTTATCTTACTGATAACAGCCATTCTCGCAGGTGTGAGGTTGTATCTCATTGTGGTTTTGATTTGCATTTCCCTGATAGCTAATGAGGATGTGCATTTTTTCATATGTCTGCTGGCCATTTGTATTTCTTCATGGGAGAAGTGTCTGTTTAGTTCTTCTGCCCACTTTTTAATTGGGTTGTTTTTTTGTTGTTAAGTCATATTAGTTCTTTATATATTTTAAATATTAGACCCTTACCTGATGCATTGTTTGCAAATATTTTCTCCCATTTAGTTGGCTGTCTCTTTGTTTTGTTGCTGGTTTCTTTTGCTGTGCAGAAGAAGCTTTTCAGTTTGATATGGTCCCATTCATTTATTTTTATATAAAAGTTTAAAAATTATAAAAAGAGAAAGAAAAGAAAGAGATATGGAATCAAAATAGTCTCCTTACCCCTTACCTCACCCCAAAGTAGAAATTTTTCTCCTAATTAAAATTTAATTCTTACATATTATTCTATTGTGATTCTTGTCAATGTGAAATTCACAACTCGGAGGGAAAAACAACTTTTAAAACTTGCATTAACCGTTCCAGAATAGGGGCAACTTTAAAGTAAATAGCCATTCTAGTGCCCTTGGCAGCACCTTGATAACTTATCTGAATTAATGAAGGCTTCAAAGAATTCATTTACTGAGAGAATATGACTTTTTGAAAGAGAATTGCTTTTTGAAAAAACAATTACTAATTATTGTAATGGTCAAGTAGAACACTGAAAATTTTTGAGACTAAATTGACTATCAGAAAGCAAATTCTAAAGGCTAAACAATTCGGTTTCTAAGAAGGCAATTATCAAAAAAGGATACAACAGGTGCTCATGGAAAGTTTAGGGAAGGAATTTCAGTACTAAATCATAAACAAGGATGTCAGAAACAATGTTAGAAAGTCAACAAATATTCCATACTGTCCATGTGTACTTCAGTAGGAATTATAAGTGTATTACAAAATTAGTCATCTGGGTTCTATACAGAATTGCAAAATAAATTTGAGCAGAGTGATCATGTGGAAATTAAAAAAAATGAATCAACAAATGAAACTCAATAGGAATAAGCTATCAGATTTACACTGAACAGAGTTCTCAGGAACAGTAAGGGGGGCTACTGGCTAGGCCCTAAGTGGTAGATGTCAGATACTAGCTCAGTTTAATAAATTCTTTAAAAGGATCTACCATCCAACTACCACTGCAGCAAAATACTCATAATATTCATTCAACATTGATGCAACAAATATTGATGAAATGTCAGGTTCTGGGCTAGATGTTGGACACACAATGATGAACAAAACAGAAATGATCCCCCATTGAGCTTTTGGTCTTGGGAAGAAATTAATTAAATTATCACATAAATACTGTAAAATTGCAAATTGTGAGAAGAAAAGTTAAAGGAAAAGAAAATGTGGGAGAAAGTAAGTAGAGGATCTGACCTTTCTGAGGCAAACAGGGAGATTTTCCTGGAGAGCTACTGCTTGGGCTCTTCTATGAGAGATGAGTGGGTGTTAACTAGTGAAGAACGGTGAGGGTCAAAGGAAGAGTGTGTGCCCAGGTCTCAGAGTGAGAGGTGACTTGGGAATATTTAAAGAGCTAAACTAATGGTAAACTGGATTAGAAAAATGGGCCTAAGCTATGAGCTGCACATATTGTCTCATTCAGCAATCACAATTGGTTTTAATATGATTCTTATTATACACATGTGGAAAGTAAGGCTTAGAGAAAGTTTAAGATACATATCTAGTTACCCAGAAACTAAATTACATATCTTGATCTGATCACATCCATTAGTGGGCATTACATAAAGACACCATACAGCTAGCCTGGAGAATTTCCACTCACACCCTCATCTGTGGAATACCACTGCCTTTTTCAAAAAGTGCCTCACCCCTACACATGCTTTGTTCAGAACAAATTCAACCACTGCCAATGGGCTGGTTACCTTTGCTTATCTTTTGATTATCCCAGAATGAAACAGATTCTTAATTTTTATCATCAGATACTGATGAAACATGCTATCATAGCAGATAAGGAGAGAGGATTTAATAGAAATACATATAATAATGAAAGGTACGCATTAATTTCTCTATTTTCAAAATACAGGAACTGAAAAGTATACCATGAGTTTTAAGAATGCAGCTTTATGACAAATGCACAAAATAGTGTATTGCTATATATGTTAAATAATAATGCTTAGTGCTTCCTAAGAAGAGGCCAATATGTAAAATATAAATTGATTCAAAAACATTTTTTTTAAGTTGGGATGATGGAACCATGAAGATTAATTCTCATTGCTCAACTCATTTCAATTATCTGTGGCAGTTGATTCTTATCCATTAAACAACTTTTTGACTTGGCTTCCAACATGCTATATTCTGCTGGTTTTCTCAGATATCCCCAGCCTTCCTGTGAGTCTCCTCATCCTGCTAATGGTGTGTCTAATGTCTCTGGACATCTTGGAAATTTGATCTTTTCTATCTCCTCTGTTCACATTGTAATCTCATGCAGGCCAATGGCTTTTGGCTAACAAATCCTCAAAACATCCCTACTCTCATCCTCTTTCCTGGACCTGTGTCTCTAAATTTCCATGTGTTATTGTTACTTGGGAGTCTCATAGGAAGTTCAAACTGAACTTGTCCAAGACTGAACTACAGATTCTCTTCTTCTTTGGTCCTCTGTGTCTTCTTGAAGAGGTCAAACCTTTCGATTGCTCAGGGGAAAAATAAAGCATCACTAACAACATCCTCATTTCTCTCATACCAAATATCTAATCCACTAGAAAATCGCGAATACCCCACTGTAGAGCCATCATTGTCTCTCACCTGAAATTCTATGTCTACTTCCTGATAAGCATCCTTGCTTTTTTTATTGTTGATATCCTAGGGTAGCTCATTTCAGATCTGGGTGGGAAAATGTACTTAGTGTGTTGTGATCACTTCACTAACTACATTGGAGTAATATTAGTAATATAAAGTAATGCTAAAGGATTATATTGTAAAACTATTATTCCTGATACAATTATGCAAAAAAGATGAAACTACTATTCTTGATGTAATTATGCACAATTACACACACACACATATATTTATTCTGGGCCACAATGCGAAATGTAATTATCATAATGGTTAATGATAAAACAGTTTGAAAGATGCTGCCCTACAATCTATTAGCCACACAGAGGTCCAAATAAATCCTGTTATGATGTGGGCGAGTCACTCTCCTGTTCAGTTCTCTCATGGCTTCCACCACTGCAATCCAGAATCCTTCTCCTGGTAGACAAGACAGCATGACCACGGCCCCTGGCCCTCTCTCCAAATTCACCTTTTACGTGGCTATGCCACTCAGCTCTCAGCTCTAGGGACACTGACTGTTTTAATTTTCCTGTAACATGGTAAGCACTCTCTTGCCTTCAGGTTTTCACACTTATGCTTTCCTCTTCCTGGAATGCTCCTGTCTCCAAACCCCCTCACGATTACTTGTCTGTTATCAGAGAGGTCTTTCCCATCCACGTTACTTAAAGTAGCAGCACCCACTCACACTTTCCAGTCTTAATCTTTTTGGTTTTTATTTTTTCTTCATATCCACATTGATTCATAAGATTATTGGTTTTATCCATTTCATTGTTTATATTATGTCTCTACCCATTAGAATGTGAATGCTTTGAGAATATGGATTTTGCATGTTTTATTCAGTTGTGTCCCAGTGTCCAGGAAGGACTAAGAGCCTGGCACACAACGAGTGCTCACTCAGTATTTACAGAGTGAATGGATACATTTCATTTTAGGCCTATTTAACTGCAAAACCTGAACTCTTAACTTATATAACTTTTTCATGCATTAGAAAAATTAGACATAATTTGAAATTGAAAAAAAAATGATGAGAAGCAATTTATAATTCAATGTGAAAAGTTTAGGAGTTAAGAGGAGAAAGAGATACAGGAAGCTGACATGTTCGATGCTGTTTTTTTTTTTTTCATAGAGAGAAAAAGACTGAAGTAAACCCTAAATGATGGGCAGGCCAGAAATGATAGCATCCTCTGGCTATCCTGGTTTGCCCGTCATTTAGAGTTAAAAAGGAATGGTACAAATTTAAAGATTACCATTTCTAATTTAGCAACCTATAATACAATATTCAAAGTCTCCTTTTTAATGAGATTTTCCTGTTGTTATTTTCAGATTTCCAGCATTATTGGCACTTTCTTTGCCCAAAGTGTAAAACTGAATATGGCAAAGTAAATCTGAAAAAATCTACTAGAAAATCAACTGGAAAATATGACCTAATGTGAGGCTGAAATGTACACAAGAGGTCTATCAAGCCAAGAGCACCCGTGTTCCACAGGGAAGGTTTCAGCAACACCCAATAGCCCTG
Source organism: Lyroderma lyra (assembly GCA_004026885.1). NCBI lineage: Eukaryota > Metazoa > Chordata > Mammalia > Chiroptera > Megadermatidae > Lyroderma > Lyroderma lyra. The sequence goes on along the minus strand of PVJL010005688.1, from coordinate 28,189 downwards.
CATCGTTTGTAGGGACCTGGCCCTTACAAACTGGAATAGTTACTTTTGGAAAAGATTGAAGAATCAAAATACACACACACACACACACACCAAATAACAATCAAAGCTGTTAAAACCTTGACATTTTTTTCTGAGTACAGACTAGGGAGAAACACCATAAATGTCACAAAAGGACCAGTAAGCCAGACCCTATATGACACTTAGATATAGAGAATTGGGATTTTTGTGTCAATAAGTTTCAGAATATTTACTTCAGCTGTGCCCCATATTTCTTGTTCAAAATTATAAAAGAGGAAGTGTAAAAGACACAGGGGGAATAATGGGATTTCTGAATATATTTTGAAAAGTATCTATACAGAGTTACAACTTCCACCTTCAATTATTGAAGACATTTGTTTTAGAAGAGATTTTAAAATACTTAGTCCAGAAGAGCTCCACAGCTTACTATTATCGTATTTTCAATAGCAGTAAGATGTGGCAGTGGGAGGTAGTACGGCAAATTGGGAGTCAAAAAACTACCAACAGAAATGCTTGGAACTGGGCATCCAATTAGTTTTGGCTAAATTTTTATAATGTGCAAAAAATATATTTCCTTTAGTAGCAAGTTACACCTCAGCTTTTAAGACCCTAGGGACGGTTTCAGCTAAGACTTATGAATAAGGGATTGTTGGAAAGGAATGTGAATTTCAAGGAAATGAAAAGACATTTAAAGAAAGTTCTGAATTTTCCTTTGTTGCAGGGCTCATGACACATTTCCTCTGGGAATGCTTTGTTGCGATCCTGCCTGCAGGCAGAAGGTAAAATACAAAATCTGAAGTTGACTGGAAATCATGAAATTATTCTTCCTCATTCAGACATTCAGGTGTTCAGCTCTTACTGTAGACCAAGTGCTGCACTGGGCACTCCAGATCAGGGCGTAAGAAGTGGTCATTAATCCATCCTTCATGGTGCTTCACTGCAGCAAGGAAGGCAGATACTGGACAAGTGATCACAAGGACAATGAGAGTCCCCGAGAAGAGTGGGATATCAGGAGGACAAGTGAAAGGAAGATTAGCTCCATTTACTGAGCACTTAGTGAGCTGTGAGTGCCCACCCTGACTTGGCTCCACACCGCCTCACACACCACAGTGCTGCAGTGAAATGGGTGGCCATCGGGGATAAGCTCTCAGAAGTCACTTCCAAAGGATGAGAACAGCTAGGCAGGTAAATGCAATGGGAATGGAGGAGTCACTTCAGGCAGAGAGGACAGCCTAAGAAAAGGTCTAGGCAAAATACCATAGAATGACAGCAAGAAGATTATTAGGAACACCTCTGCAGATTCAGAGGCAGAAGGATGTGGGTGTTGGGAGTGGGTGTTGTGTGTGTGTGTGTTGGAGGGGATAGGGGTATGGAGCAGGAAGCAGCTGGAGTTGAGGCCATCGAGAATGACAAAGGTCTATTTCTCTTTTCTATTTTATTCTAAGAACAATAGGGAGCCACTTACAATGATCTAATCTGAACTTTTAGAAACCCAACAATCCACAAATTATTAGAATTTGTTCAACTTACATTTTCCCAGCTAAATGAGCTGTGACTCCAAGTGACAAAGACAGAAATACCATATGGTCCAGATTTCCACACACTTAAATTGATACTTTCCCAGATACATCTCAGTTTTCTCTGAAACAATGGCAATAGTAACAGTGGTTAACATTTATTAAAGATTTGTTTATACCAAGCACTGTGCTAAACACATCAGAAAAAACACCCCATTTTAATCTTTAGCATAATGCTCTCAATCAGGTACTATAATTACTTTCACTGAATAAATAAAACCTTGAATGTTAGTGATATTAATAAATAACTTGCCCAGACTGAAAACCATCAGTAAATGATCGTTCTGTTTTGGTATGTATTACCTCAGTTGCTTCTAGGCACCATTTCTTTGATCCTTCCATACTATGATATTGACTTGTTGTGGCTGCCATTGCAGCATTGTTACTGAACTCACAGATTGCTAGACACCAGCGCCATATATTTTCATAAAAGAGAGTAGCAGCATATTGCTTGCTATGTTGTGTCCCCTGCAGCAAGTCCCAATTGCTGAGTTCATATTGCACTTAATGTTTTGCACGTTACTGTCAAATGTTATAGCTCCAACATAGCAGAAGACAATTGTTCAGTCAGATGTTGCCTCAAGAATACCTACAAAACTGTAATATCAAGTAAATGCAAAGTCACCCATTAACACATTAACTAATGCAGTGCACTGTTATGACTCTAGTTATAGCTTTCCACAAGCATATCTGGCATAACAAAGCCATTTTAAAAAGGAAGAAAGGCATTTTATATGAGCAAAATCTTCATTTTTAACAGTAAAAGAAATATGCTTTTAGAGTATCACTTTATTTTCCAGCAAAAACAAAACACCTATTATTCTCATTAGGGAAATGTCATGAGAAGAATTTCCCATTGTGTGTCATCTGTGAAAGCCACCTGAGATTTTTACAAACTTAACCTGGGTTTGTTGAATATATTAACAGCAGCCTTTTGCCAAAAGGAGAAACATCTTTTCTAGAACCAGCTAGAGAGGAACACAATTTTAGGAAAGAACAATCCCTTTTCTATCTGCCAAATTGAAAACAAAAAGCCTTTGGCTTTTATGGGAAATACTTAACATTCATTATTGTACAATTTATGTTGATGTATTAATATCATACTTTAGCAAATGGTTCTAAATAAAGAAACTTGAAAAAACAATGAATTCCCACATAATTCTAAATGCATGTTATTTGCAATGATAAGAAGGTGGGACTGCTAATAGTGTCAAGTTATTCTTTGACTACAAGAAACAGAATTTATACATTTAAATAGCATCCATTCACAAGGCCTAACTGCATATTACAGTGAAATGAAGAGGAAAGATGACAAAAGCTAACTCATTAATTGTCTTAACTCATCTTTGCACAACTTTTAGATTATATATGTTTGAAAAATATAAATGATAGAGTAAGTTGTGGATACTAGCTAGTTGAAGTAAAATTGCATGATTAGTAATAATAGTAACACCTCATCTGCTTATTGACAATTTCTTTTCTTTTGTGAATCACTCTGTGTAGTTTACTAATTTTCTATTTTGAGGCTTTTTCCCCTTCACATTAATCATGTATTAAGTAGATATGTGTGTGTGTGTGTGTGTGTGTGTATGAAGACTTTGTTATATATACTGCAAAAACTTTTTTCTCAGGTTTCCATTCAACTTTCATTCATTTAAATGGGAATTTTGTTATACAGAAATATTTTTAATATTTTGTTAAAATATTTTATTGGAATATCTTGTTAAAAATTACATATAAAATAATTTTATTGTAATAATGCTTTAAATAGTCTTGCCTTTCTAAAAATTATTTTTTAAAATCTCTATATGTATTTTTATTGTACTTTTATAATTTCACCTTTTAATATTTAAATATTAATATTAATTTGATAAAATGTATAAAGTATAATCCAGTTTTCTTTTTTTCTTTTGTCCATTCTTCTTTCACTCTTTTTTTTTGCCTTCTTTCTTTGAATTTTTATTTCGAATGGTTGCTCCATCATCCCAACTGCATTTATTAAGCAATCGACATTTCTTTATTTGCAGTTCCACTTATAATCTGATTGTGTTTATGAGTTCTCCATTCTGTGTTCCTGTGCTAGTAGGACTACCACTAGAGGCAGCTTGCAAAAAGCAACATTGCCAAAAGTCAAATCATTAAAGGGTAAATTTGCTAAAGGACTGATTGGCTTAATTGACCGATTTACTAAAACTGTGTTTCTTGGAGAGGGGTCCTAGGAGGGCTCTGTGGAACTGGATCCCAGGGCACTGGGACTCGCAAAGGGCCTCCTTAACTTTTTTTCCTCAAACTCCTGCCCTTTGTTCCTCAAACCCCCACTTTTTGGTTTAGTGTTTATTTGACAATAAAAGTGTTTTCTTTCTCTACTATCTTTGTGGGGATGTTTTCTGGTTTCAAAGAAGTTTTTGTTTTTAATTATAATTCCCTAATAAATGCCAGTGAACCAATTTTTTCCTGAAGACTTTACTCTTTTGACCATTTTCTCATGTTTATCCTCCATACACAATTCAGAATTATTTTCAGGAGTTGAAAACAAAAAGTGTTTGTAGATTCAGACTAAGTTTATTTTAATATGTGTATTAGATTTAAGATTAATTAATGTTTTTGTCTCACTGATCTTCACATCAAGAAGGTAATGTTATTGAATCTATCCTCTTTCTTTTGTTTTCCTATAGCTTTCCTTTTATAGATTCTGAATATTCCTTGTTAAATTTATACCTAAGTATTTTATGACTAATTGTTATTGTTTTTAAGTTTGCAAACCATTTTTCTTGGTAACTGATATACATATTATCTATATACATAAACATATATTTCTTTAAATTTAATTTTGTAAATTTATTTGTATAGCATCATAGATTAGTAAACTGATAACATACAAAGTGAACTGATTTTACTGCAAATTTGTATACTGGAAATGTATTTATGAAATTCTCTCTGCCTAGTACATATCCTGTCTTCATAAAGACAAGTGTCTCAATTTATTTACATTATGAGGGTGAGAGACCAGTAAGTAAAAAGAATAAACAGATTAACAAAGAGTATATTACCTCTGGGATAGTACAATTTTATTGGATTTTATATCCACTTCTAAGAAAAAAAATGAGGACAGAAATGAGAAATTTTTTTGTGCAAAACAAAATCTCCTCTGCTTGGAAACAACAGTACATACTGTACTACCTAGATCGAAACAGATTTAGGATTATCAGTGGGAGAAAACTGGCGAGTTTTCCTTCGCGTGAATCTTGCTGACAACATAGCAGATTTCATTATCCTGAAAGGGGGAAAAAAGCCTTGAAACATTCTAAGGCAAAAGAGGAATAATATTGATGACATTTCACCCAAATTAATTACTGTTGTCATAACAGGCAGTTCATTTTGAATAAATGGCAATTAAATTGTATGATCGCACCATGTGATATCATAGTTTACCTTTCCTCTAACTGTAAAGGTAGAAGAAATTTGACCACTCAATTTTACATTTTATTTTACATTTAAATTCATCTGTAAGGTTTTCTTGAAAGACATACACAAATTATGTGTTCTAATATAACCTGGAACCTTAGGAGGCTTCCTAGTTTCTATCTTCAACACTGAGAAATCTGACTTGGGCACATAAACTCTAGAGTGTAGGTAAAATTTATTATCTGACATCTATGACCTACTTGGAATTAAAACTCAATTTCCCAGTGTTTTCTGCAGCTACCTTGCACTGGAACTCTTCTATGCATGCTGCAAATATGTGTTCTTCATGACAGTCTTTGCATATTTACTTAAACTATTTCTCATGCTTGCACAATCCTATCTTGACTTTTTAAAACATGCTTGTGAAGGAAGAAATCAGTCTTCACACCATGTCTTTGAGGACCTGTTGTTGAACTGATCCCTCCTCTCCGGGACTCTTGGGATCTGGTCACATTGGTGTTCATGGAGCAGCTTGCTCCAGCAATCATCGATTGGCCTAATGTGGGGAACTTTCCTCATATCCTTGAAGCCTTCCATCACGACTACCTTAGTCACTCAATTTCTTACAATGGATATGTGATGCAAATGCTCTGCTTATTTAACTCTTTTTAAAAGCGGTTTTTTTTTTTTGGTCATCTTCCCTAATAATGGAAAATTTATTTCCAGGAACTAGCGGGGAGACATTCTGAGTAAACTGTCTAGAATTTAAAATCATCCTTGTGTTGGACCCCTAACCATTGTCTTTGCCTTTGAATATTGATTTTAATCTCTTTGAGTGAGTTCTTTTTCTGTCTCAGGTATTGATCTTAAGTCCCAAATACCAACCCTATCAGACTTCCCAAGAGGTATCTCAGGTCTTCATAAAAGTAAGTACCTACCATCTACATCTAACAACCTCAGATTTATCTAGAGGAGGTCTGTCACAGCTTACCATTTCATTATATCTGAATTCCTATATTTATCATTTGTGCAATACAATTTTAATATCTAATTGAATCCTTTCATATACTTATTTAGCTCTTTATGTTTGTTTTTTCCTGACCCAGTTGTAAGACCTATGAGGAAGTATGTTGCACTTACTTCTGTCTAATGCAGTCACGTGGTGGGGCTATAACAATTTCACCCCAGTCATGCTGTCTTTCCTTCCTCCTCTTTAGTAATGTCACCAGGATATTAAAAAGGTAAAAGCATTTTAAAGAATTAAAATATGGCTCTTCAGCTCCATATCTTCTTATTATTTTCAAGAATATGTGGACTTAAGTAAATAAAAAAAAATTTTTCACTCATATTAGTACTGTATGTTCTCTATTAGGTTGGCCCATGAAGATAAGCTGTAGTGTTTAGTCATCTGATCCTTTTATGTTCTTTAAAGAAGATCCCTGTGGTCGCCAGCCCTGAAGATGGTTCTGGATGATTCCTGCCTCTGATATTCAGGTCCTTGTGTCGTCTCCTCCCCTTAGATGTGGGCAGGGCTTCTTGACTCACTTCTAATGAGGGGAATATGGCAGAAGTGATGGGATATCACTTCCAAGATTAGGCTTGTGTGTTGGGCTCTCTCTCTTTCTCTCTGACTCTGATCATTTACTTCTGGGGAAAGCCACAGCAGGTGGAGGGACAAAAAAAAGGCTCCTGTGAGGACCTGGAAACACACCTTTTCCTGCTGGAGCACTGAGATGACTGCAAACCCAGCCACACCACAAATTCATAATTGCAGCCACCAGCGAGAGTCTCAGCTAGACTCACCCAGAATTCCTGATTCACAGAAACTATAAAATAATAAGTGTTCGCTTTATTCTTGATTAAGTTTTGGTATAATTTTTATGCAGCAAGAGATAACTAGTACAGTCTTGTTGTCACACATATACTTTTAATGCCATTGAAATAAAGTGATCTAGTATAAGAATTTTTAACTCTTTTCCAAAGAACTGTTTGACAGACACTAAATTTTATCTTCTATTGCCTAATATGGAGAAGAAAAGTAGACAGCAATTAGTGGCAGCTAGCATCAAATGCGTATATAGAACTGTAATTCTACTCAAATCCAATAGATATATAACATGAAAGCATTAGTAGAATATCTTGTCTTTTGGAGGAATGGTTAATTGGCCCCATAAGCAAAGTACAGATTCATTAAACTGAATATGTTCTGAGTAGATTTATTTTCTTCAAAAGAGTTTATGGTTGTTTATGGTTCTTTCTAAGTGGTGTTTGTAGAATTGTGTCTGATTCATTTCAACATAATTCTCCAATTAAAATTTGATAAAATAGAAATAAAGTTATATTAAATCTTTAAAAATCTAAAATTTTGAAGTTATGTTTGAGAATGAATATATTCTAATGTAATTTAAATTATTGGGTATATCTCATAGGCCTATATCTAAAATCAGGCAGTTTCTGTATATAGCCCATGAGGAATAGTTCTATAAAGCTAATCCTCAATTGTATAGAAAAAAAATATAAGTTTTGAATTAGAAACAATAGAATTAAACACAAATGAAATCATCTCTTGCCGGAGGTGGTAGGTCTCATACCCTAGAAGAGCTTCAAGCATAGGTTAGAAGTCTACAGGGTGATGAAACCTACAGATGAGGCAGAGGGGAAGCCCTAAATTGGTGGTTGAGCTTTGAGATCCCTTTTAACTTCAAAACCTACAATTCTAATGAAATAATTAAATGGTGCAATACTTTAAATTGCTTTGTTTAGTCCTTCTCAATCCATTCCTTTCAAAATATTGAGGAAAAACAATACATAAACCATACATTAAGACAAAGGCAGTTATGAAATATTTTGAGAGTAGAATGGCAATTGGAATAAGCTAATTATTAAAGTATTTCTCTTACTTTTATTGTTAGTAAAAATTTAGAGTTTTTGTTGCTATCTGCAAATACCAATTGCTCTTGACGAATTGCTCTTGAGTGAATTCTTAGAACAGTTAAAAAAAAATCGAAATTGACTTGTTATATAGTGTTGAGAAAATAACAATTTACTTGTATGTCTCGTGTCTGTTACCAAAGAGGACCAGCCTCAATTATACTTGCAAAACTGCAAAAATTGAAAAGAAAAGTAAAGAAATGAAAGTGAATCTGAGTTTGTACTCCAGAAAGACATTTGGCCTCTTATTTTTATATTCATTTTCACTTGCTATTCGAAAACTATAGTTATAGAACTCAACTTCATTGTTCCTGAGAGAGAATTAAAAGATGAATACTGTTTCAAATTGATACTGTTTTGAATTACTTGCATGTTTTTATCATCAGGAAAGGTAATAAAATATTTTTCTCAATTTTGAAAATAAAAAGAAAAAGTGAATGCTATCATTGAACTGTTTTAAATCTATACTTATTTTATTTAGATGGTTTCTCTAACATACATTTTTCATATATTGATTACTTGACATTATAAAAATAATTAAATGATGCAATATGTTTCATTCCTTTGTATTGTTTATTTGAAAAATGTATTACTTATTTTCTTGAGAAAATTATTTAACAAAATAATTATGTATAAGAAAAACAAAAATTAAATGCTTTGATTTTCTTAGTAAGTCAGACATTATCTATTTCTAGCTGATAAAAATTAATTCTGTTGAAGCTCATGTGTCTTTAATTCAATTCCCAGAGAAGTTACAGCTGACCAACGAGAGTATAGTGGCAATCATCTGAAAGTGATGATATAGCTTTCATTTCAGAAATAATATTGTCTTCTTAGGGTTTCTAATGAAATTCACTTAATACATTGATATAGAGAAAGTCAGCCACACATACAGGCATACATAGATACATTTGCATTTTTATTTGTCTTATTTATCGTTAGCTGGGAAATAACATTATACCTTCCTACTTTGTGTTTTTTTGTGCATTTCTCTAGTATGTGGTCCAGTATCCCCCAATTGTTGTTTCTTTATTGTTTTATTTCAGGAGCTGCTTTAACAACTTTTACTAAACAACACAAATAAAAAAACCATAAAGGAGAGTTATGATTGTTTTTTTTTTCCACTAACATGCAACACTGAAGTAGCTTTAAACATGGAAGGAAATACCACTCTTACCCTCTAAATAGCCACCTTTCAGCAATGCATACTCTCTAATTTAAGCATGGGAAAGAGAAACTTAACAATTTCATGAACCCCATGATCAGTGTGGAGATCTCAAATGGTAGTCTTCTTAGAGCTCTGATAATGATTTATAATCTTCCTAAATCACAGATTTGTGCTGCATTTTCTTTGGTGCTTCCTTTTTATTTATATCCCAATAGTCAATGAAAAGGAGAATTTTAACCACCAGTATGTTAGTTGCCAGATAGTTTTATATTTATTTACTGAGGATAAGCTGTGTTATTTAGGGAGATAAAATAGCTACTTAGTAAAAGAGGGCATTGTAATTGAGATAGCAGTAAATTACAAATGAGAGATAAGGTGTGCCAAGTATAATATATCATATTTCATTCTATAAACATAAAAAGTCAGAAAGATAGACATGGAGGTAGCTCAGCGCTGTTTTTACAGCGATACTCCCCTGGGCTATATTACCCTGATGGATATCACAAAGGCACCAGGGTGAACTCAGCGAGGCCCTCAGCAGACACGCAGGGAGCTCAGAAGCTGTGTCAGTCAGTATCACCACAAGCTCGTCCTCTTCACCCAGCAGCATTCTCCCTTTTCCAGATGCAATAAAGGAATGGTCTCAAGTAGCACAAAAGGTCACGGTGTTGCTGGTTTTCAGCCCAATGTTCACCACAGCCCTGACCAATACCTAACTTGGAAAAGACAAACTGACAATCTTAGGGACTTAGAAGCAGAGCAACACAGACAGTTGGTCCTATAAAACAATCACTCATAAAAAACATTTATCAAATTCCTCTTTATACAAGACTGTGGTAGGCATCATACCAAAGTATTGAACTCATATTATCCTTCCCTACTCAATAAAGATAAGGTTTACATTAAGCTACATTCTGTATTGTTGTTTAGCCTTAGGATCTCAACTGTGGTCATGCATTTTACGTTAGTACATGAATATGATGAAGAAAGGCTTAAATCAGCAAATTACTTATTGACCATATTTATTTTAAACTAGTCGGAGATACTTAGGTGCCAAAAAATGTATACACACTTTAAGAGATGTTATCTATGTATAATTTTTTGAAACTGAATTGAATTACAGTAGCAATGTGTAGTATGACATTAACTCAAAAGACGGCAATAATCAAATGAATGCTAGCGTCATCATGTGACAAGCAGGAAGTCAAAGAAAATGGCAGAAGCATGGTTGTCATTCAAGAAGTGTGAGACCCTTCCTTTCCCCACTTGTCCCCAAATAAACATTAAACTATTGATTGTGTCCATGGGTTATTTGTTTCTTTGTTCATTTCTTTTTTCGTTGTTGCTTTTTATATTCTGCATATGAGTGAAGTCATACAGTTCCTTGTTTTTTCTGTCTGGCTTATTTCACTTAGCATGATGATCTCCAGGTCCATCCATGTTGTCGCAAATGGCAACATTTCATCTTTTCTTATAGCTGAGTAATATTCCATTGTGTATATGTACCACAGCTTCTTTATCCAGCCACCTGTCGCAGGGCACTTAGGTTGTTTCTATGTTTTGGCCACTGTGAACAGCGTTGCGATGAACATTGGGGTACATAAATCTTTGTGGACAAAGGAAGGGGGAGAGGGTGGGAGAGGAGGGAGGGGGAGCTAAATATATGGTGATGGAAAGAGAACTCACACTGATAATGCACTGTAGAATTGTATGCCTGAAATGTATGTAATCCTTGCTAGCAGACGTCACCCCAATAAGTCTAACAATAAAAATGAATTTAAAAATAAATAAAATGAATAAAAAAAAAGAAGTGCAAGACCATTTTGAAGTGGTATTTGAAATTCGAGAACACTGTTTGAGTTTCACCCACATTCTGCTGACTTAACACCGCTGGATTTCTACCTATGGGGACCGTAAAGGATGTGGTGTGCTGTAGAAAACCAGCTCCATGGTGATACTTCAGGAAGAAATTGAAACAGCATACACAAGGATACAAGTGGACACTTGGGTCAACATTGCTCAAGCAGTTGTTCACCATAATCAAGTGTCCAGACTGTGATAGTAACCATTTTGAGCACCTCTTGTAATTGTAGAAGTCAAAGATGACTTGTATTCATCTTTCATTATTGGTATATATTGATTATACAGTTTTAATGCAGTTTTTTCTTTTCTTAAAATGTGTATACATTTTCTGACACCCTCTGTAGTTTATGACTCTTTAGTGTCTTATGAAATGAAGTTTAAAAATCACTGCATGAATAATAATAATCACATTCAGTTCATCAATGGGCCCTATTAGGATACATTGTTTACATCTTCAAATTTTTGTTTCGATTGTCCTCGTATGATAGCAAGTTGAGTATAATATGCAGAGCAGAAGCCCACTTCCTAATTTCCAGAACCTGTGACTATATCATCTTACAGGGCAAAGGAGACTTTGCAGATAGGAACAAGTGAGGGATGGTGAGACGGAGAAATCGTTCTGGCCTGCCTAAGTGGACCCAGTGTAGTCACAGAAGGCGGTAAAGGAAGGCACGAGGCAGGAGTATTAGACGACGATGCAATGTCGGAGCTGGGGTGAGAGTGCTGGGATTGCCGCCGAGGGACCAGGAGCCGCGGGATGTGGGCAGCTTCTAGAAGCTGAAAAGGGAAAAAACAAACAGATACTTCCGCAGAACCTCCAGAGGAAAGAATGTAGGTCTGTCAACATCTTGAATTTAGCCCAGTAAAACCAATTTTGGTCTTCTGACCTCCAGAACTGTACGATAATAAACTTATATTGTTTTAAGCCACGAAATTAGTAATGATTTGTTACAGCAATGATAAGAAACTAACGCAGTGATGATGTGCTGACTCCGAAATACATTAATTTTGTTCACGTCCGGGATATGAATACTCGTATTCCTGCCTTGGGAGGTAGCAATATACTGATGCATTTCTTTTCACTATTGACTTAATGAGGGAAACCCAATTTGGAGCTAGTCATGTAGTTATTTGAGAGTGGATTCTGACTGGCAGAGTTCCAGAAAGTTAGGACAGATAAAAAGGGACAGATAATTTGGAGCAAACGTTCTTAAGTCTACGACATCCAGGATGTAGTAGTGGAACAATGAGCCAGTTGTAGGAAAACGAGCTGTGTCGGAGGGCTTATCTGCTGAAGTTCTGCAATCCCGGTTGTGTGCGGGCCATTGTTTGTGGAATACTGTGTGCTTACTGGTGCTCAAAAAAGACACCTTTTTCACCAACAACAAATATGATTTCAAAATGAGGGAAAAAACAACTTAAAAACTACATTGTCCTTCATTTTCTTCTAAAGTTACAGAAAGGGAAAAAAAAACACACGAGAAGGAAAATAGGCAAATAAATTCAGCTTTCCCGGCAAACTCTGCTACTGTTGCTTTTGACTCAAAATGTTGTAATATTCTCCTGTTGAATATTTTCAGCTCATGTGAAAGATAAAATAAGTCTTGGAGACCTAATAACATTTCTAGCTTCGAAATTGCTCTGGAAAGGCAATAAGTTATTATTATGAATTTAGTTAAGACATATGGATAATCCTGTATTGCTACCAAAAGTTTTAGAATAATTTCATATGTCGAATATAAATCTTCTAATTATTTATTTGCAACCTGTTTTACCACAAAGCAAGATTGTATTATATGCTCAGGATGATTTAAGTAGTATTTATAACAATTATATTTACTTTTAGAATGGCTCTCAGTTTGGATTTGTTTAATCTTTCATCACGATTAAATTCAGTCTACTGAATTTGGACAAGAATACCACTGAAATGGCACTACGCCCTGCTCTTTGCATCATATCAGGAGATGCATGATGTTGACAGGTCTCATTACTGGTGATGTTCACTTTGATTACTTGGTTAATCTAATGCCTGTCAGTTTTCTCTGTAATTGTAAAGTTATTATTCTCTCTTTTGCAATTAGTAAATATCTTAAAGAAAGATAATTTGAAACCATGAAAATAAAATCTGTTTCCACATAACACTGTAAGCTATTAGATTTAGCATCTAGTGATGCTAATTGTATGAAATAATTATTACTAGAGTATATGCTCAATGGTGGTTTTCTATTTCAATCATCCTTTTTGTGTGTATTAGTTGTAATTCTACTGTAATAAAGAAGACAGCTATTAATACCCCTTAAAATTCCTGGGTGATGATGTTCTGGGACAGGGCTGGGGTTACTGACATATCTACTTCCAAATCTAATAGCCAGATATACCTCCTTCTACTGTTACATGAGAACGGTGTCTGTCAGAACAAAAAAAGATGGCACAGGTGGAGAAGGACAAGGCAGAGAAGGAGAAAGGAAAGAGGAATAAAGAAAGCAGTAGCAATGCTTGGAAAACGAACATATTCTAATTTCCCAGAGGAGAATTCTGGCTAACATCAACCAAGGACTGGAGAGATATTTGAGATTTATAATTTGTAATATTATAACTACCCAAATACATGCAGCATCATTGGTCCTGTTTATTTACCTTCTCTCACTCTATTATTTCCTTTTCTTCAACCTCTTAGGAACCTTTCTAAATACTTCAGATACAACATAGTAGCACAGTTTAAATGATTAGTTTTTCACTATATATAACTAGAAGAAACCTCCTCTCTTAAAGGGAAAACTAAATATGAAATCACTGTCTTTCTACTGGGTTGAGATACCCCACACATGCATGCATTGCTGGGTTAACAGTATCTACCTGTCTGCATGCACCACACTCAACAAGCAGTAGGCTGATGGCATTTTCTCTCTTGTCTAACAGATGCTTTTCCTTTCAGATAATAATAGCTAACATGTATCTGGTGCTCAATCTATACCATGAATACTCTCACGCCTGTATCCAAAGTATTTTTTCATTTAAACCTCCCAACCACAGGATAAGGTAGGCACATACCATCCCTACTATAAAGACAAGGATGATGAGGCAAAAACAGTTTCAGTAACCCGTGTAAATGTCTCTCTGGTCATGAACGTCAAAGCAACCTGACTCCAGAACCTCCTTACACTATACACACCACCTCCCTGAAAAAAAGGCCAATTAGGGGGAGGCAACCCCTGTAGCCTCTCAAGTATCATCATTAATTATTTAAGAACTATTTTCTACCTATACAGAATGTTAAAAATATCATACAAAGGCTAAAAAGAGAGCTTTTTCACATCTTCCTTTTTGCTCATAAAACAGTTCCTAACAGTTTATTGAACAGTATTCAATAATAGACTCTGCAAGCATTGAATACCCACATCCAGCTATTGAAGAGTTGCTAAGATTACCTCCACTTTGCAGATAGGCTGTGGCTTAAAACTCTAAGATAAGTTTCCCGAAGTAATAGATATATTTAAGTGGTCAAGCCAAGACTTGATCCCAGACTTATTTTAAAATCTGTTTATAATCATTTTGTTACACTGACTCACAAGCATTTTCTTAGGAGGTTTATTAGGCCTAACACGTTAAAGAGAGAAACACCTGATCTTCACTGATTCCAGATACAGAATTAGCCTCAGTAACCAGGAAGCAAACACAAACACAAATACACTGAGGCCTCCAAAAGCTCATGGCAAACTTCTTTTGTTTGACAATTTCCTGAGGCTACCAATCTTAGATGAATGAGTACATCCATGTAGTTTAGCAAGTTATTTTTAAAGGACCTCAAATTATTAACTGAACAGAATCATTTATATCTGTCAGCATTCATCTAAATCTTAAGAAATATCTTTCTAATTCAAATAGAATTCTTTCACTGCTTCAAATATCAAGTTTTTTGGAATGCAGGCTTTTATTATATGGTCTCATCCAATACTAGCCACACATCAAGTGAATTGGTATAGCTGACTCTTGGAGAACTGTCCAAAGTGATCTGAGATTCTCTCCTCCATCTGAAAATAAGCTGCCTTCTCTTTCCCAGATAGGCAGTTCTGATATACCATGTGCTTGTGTATGGTTAACAGAATAGTATTTACATTTACATGATTACTGATGACCCTTTAAAAGTCAATTCATCCATCTCATCCCACTTAAAAAATAATTAGTTTGTGTAAAGTAATTAATATCATCATTGGGGAAAAGCTTTAAAACAATCCAAATTTTACTTAGAAACATACCACTAATAATATACCACCTCTTGGTACAATCACTAACAATCTCAACTTTTGTGACTTCTGTGAAAGTTAATTTGGTATTCAGAAATTCTCAAGGAATTTTAATGATTTCCTAAGTAATTAGTTATTACCAGGTCACTAAAATGTTCATGTATAAGTGCTTTGGTGTTCTACATGAAGGAAGGAGACTTTGCTAGGTATACACCTCTATTCTTTAGTATTTCCTTATAAATGGGATATATAAAATGCATATCTTTTCACTCATCAGTTACAAACTTCTTTATTCTTCCTGTCTGGTGAGAAAGGAGTAAGCTATTATCAACTTGCTCTGTTCAGCAAAGCAAACCTTTTTTTAGCAAATCAAAGTTGGATTTTGCTCCTAATTTTCCCTACTTGCAACACTAAGACGGAAAGTTGATTGGAAAAAGGTCCAAACTGCCAGCCAAAAGTGAACTTTGAGAAAAGAATGCTTTTTACAACAGGCAGAGAACTTTGAAACAATGCTGGTTGAAGCAATCTGCCCCACCACCAATGAAATGTGCATGAAGATTAAGTTACAGTCTTCCTATTGGTCAGTAATTTGCCATAAACACGATGGATTTCAAAAGAGAACAACCTCATAGGTGAATCTAACCTAAAACATTGCAAAAGCATTTGCAAAATAGCATAGACAGTGCATGTATTTAACACAAACAATATAGGAGGAGGAGAAAAAAGAATGCTCATCTTAGGAACTGGTTAATAGAAAAAGTTTGACTTCCTACTAACTCAGATTTTTATTATTTATTTTTTTGGAAAGAATATATTGAATAACCCTGTGCTAAAAACTGCTGGACATTTTCCCACTCACTCTCAGCCCACGGCCTACCCTTCTTCCCGGAAGAAGCATACTCTCCACTGAGCTCCAAGAGAACAGGAACTGTTGAATAAACCAATAAAGGTGGTGTAACATTTTAGAGAATTTAAGAAACCTACAGAAAAAAAACAGATACTTGAACCTCACCTGACCAACATCAGGGCCAACGGGATTTCCACCATTCATCGTTGAAATGCGCGTGTTTGGGGGATGATGTTTTTCTTCTCGCATTTTCACACTGAACCATTGAATACACAGAAATTTTAAAATACATGAGGAACTTGTAAAAGGTCCAGTCACATGTACTCCTGAGTCAAAGGAGGATGTAATCCCGGTCACTGGCTCTGTACAAGCATTTTCTGTTTTGGAAGTGGTAATGCAGCTTCCGAATTTTCACATTTTTCCATCAAAATAAGCACTATCTTCAAACATACAAACTGAAAATTTTCTTTCGATTGCTTCTAGAAACGTGTTTCTCTTTCTTTACACCACAGAGACTTGCTTTTCGAAACAGTTTGCTCAATGAAAACATGCTACCTCAAGTCATAAAATAATTCTGAATTTAGGCTTTTGATACAATAATGAAATATAATATAGTCATTTTAATGAATAAAGTTTTAATAAAAATTATAAAATTAAGATCCTATAGCTCATATTATGTGAAATAAGCACCTGGCATGTTATTTAACCTAAGTAGTGACATCCAATTACTTCAATTATTATTATTATATATTCTGAATTTACATGTAGGGAAAATTAATAAGCAAAACTAAAATTGTTCAATGATATCAGGATGGTGTGTGATTAGGTAATTTCATTATAATTTCATAAATAAGGATTTTGATATTTCAAATTAGATACACACAAACAAGGTAGTTGAAATTTCTTTTTCCATCAAATAATTATTTTATTCCATTTAATATATATAATTATACTTTTTTCCATTACTTTTTAGAATAACATTTATCTAAAATGCTTGTGATTTTGTTCTCTTTTTTTCATACTCTTATTGCATCTCCTCCAAAATATTTTTAAGCTCTATAGTGTAACAAGCAAAACATGTTGTTTTAAAATTTAAAAGGCTGGGGGTTCCCTGGTGGTGTAGTGGCTAGGCTTTGGCGCTCTCCACGCCGTGGCCTGGGTTCGATCCCCGCTCAGGGAATCAAAATAAAATAAAATTTTAAAAGCAGTCTGACATAACTTGGTTAGGGATTATCTTAGTTATTTTGACTATTTAGGGAATTTTATTTTATCGTGCCAAGAGAAATGCTACGTGAAGTATAAATATACACACTTCTTTGAATTTCAATTCTTAAAAGGTGAACTTCTTAAGAAACAGGAGGAATATTCAGGGACAATTAGGTAATAAGTTTTTAATACTTCAAATTAGTCAACTTGGGATGGAAAGAAAGAATAAAAATGACGGTAGTAAAAAGAGAAGAAAAAGTGAGATTTAAAGAAAGTTTTGTGACATCCATGTTCTCTTTAATTAAAAAAAAAAAAAGGCAAAACCCCCTGCCTTGTGCTTTCCCTTGGGCTTGCTCAAAGCTGGGGCAATTAGTCACAGGAAACGGGGTTTCCTTCTCAGACCCAATTATGCACTTCCCCTTTGAAGTGGAGTCACAAGAGCTGTTCATGAGCTGGCTGAGAGCCAGGAATACCAATTCTCCACGAAACACCGTTAAAGATGGAAGGGAAGATACAGCTCTCTCTGAAATTCGGTATTCCAAAGGAAAATGGATTTTGGCAATCATGTAGTAAGTTTGACATATTCCATTAGGCCTATTTATTGGACAACGAAACTTATCTAGGGAGGAAGACATGCAGTTTGCTAAAGAAGAATAAAGTAACCGGCAAGACAGAATTACTAATGGAAGAAATAGGTGAAACGGGTTGGAAAGATTTCTTCGAAGAGAGGATAGGGTGCACGAGCTTATCCTGGAAGGAGTCCGGTGGAGCCGTATTAGAAAGCAGAGCGGACTTTAGCTAGGGCAGAGCGTTCCTCCTGAGCGGGGCCTGTCCTCTACACCCTTCACATCTACTGACTCGGGCTAACCCTTGTAACAGCCTGATAAGGTCAGCAGTAGTTATGGCCCATAGAGACGAGGAAACTGAGGTTCAGAAGTGATAAATAATCTGGCGGAGATCCCACAGCATCCGTAAATGCCTAAACATAATTGAAACTCTGGGAATCTGGACCTGGAATCTGGGATCGTTACCAATATCTATGCTGACCACTGTACTAGGAATCAGAAAATGTGGATTAATGACAGCTTCATGTCAAAAGTCATTTTCTGGATCTCATTTGTATCAACTAAAATTTGAGAGGTATTTGAAACTGAATTATTTTTACGCTCTTTTCCAGCTCTAAAAATCTGAAGACAGAGCCTTTTATAATCAGGAAAGAACCCAAGAAAAGTTGCTGGGCAGCAAAATAATGGGAAATACTAGAAAAGGAAGTAACATAGCGGTATATTGTTAAATTCTGTATTCTCAAAGGTCTAGCAAGTGTTTTGAAAAAACATCTTTACCTCTAGCTACTCAAAGTCCATTGCTTTTGAGGAAGTTTTAACTTAAATATTTCATTATTAATTGGTTACAGTGCTCCCTTGGTTTATTATTTTAACAAACTACTCTATTTTTCCCTGTGTAAGATACCTCCATGTATAACACAATCTCTAATTTTCTAACCTCACATTAAGAAATCAATATCAATTGGTTATGCTTGTGTAGAGCACAACCCCCACTTTTTGGTCTAATAATTTTAGACAAAAGTATCATACACAGAAAAATACAGTATGTATGTTTTGCTAAAACATCAATTCTGCTCATAACAATCCTCCAAACTTTTCACTATTTAAAGAACCCTCCTTACAAGGGTTTAAGTAAATAATTAGACATTTAAAAATAGTTCTTCAGCATTGTTATTGAGTGCTTAACATGGGCCAGGTGTTCTATTGGGTCCTAATCATACAATGATGTCTTTGGAATGCTTGCAGTCTGGATTGTTCAGATATTTTAAAGAAAAGGATTAGAAAGTAGTCAAAATGTTTCCCACGACTTTGTTATGTTCTGCCAAATGTAAATTAGTATCATTTCCAGGTAGATTACCAATTACTAAAGTAATTGATAGAGAACGTAGAGGGCACCTAATGCCACCCTAACATTCTACTTAGACAAATCAGTGTGGGGTAATAGCACTGCTGGGTGTTGCCAATTGGAGAACCATAGTCACTAGTGTTCAGAAACCAATGTCCAAGGAGAGGATGGCATTGCCTTCTTCCCTTCTGCCCTTTGTATACAATAGTGTTACCAATGACTTAAGATACCATTACAGTGCTGCCAAGCTGATGAAAAACAGTAAGATGATAAAGACAGAATCACAATTTAAAGCAATCAAATGTATGGGAAACATGAAATTAAAATACTTGAGGAAAATTTAACAGGAATAAAGGTAAAAATCCTAAATTCAGTCTCTCAAATACACATGTACAGTTTTGGAGGCATTATTAAAACAACTTGTACCAAGACCTAGGGGATTTCATATAACCCAGCTTAATCAGAGCAATACTTGATAAAGCTGTTAAACAAACACATATATTAGACTGCTTTTCTGCCTAAGAGCTGAGAGATCATATCTGAATTTAGGTGTTTAGTTCTGAGCCCTAATATTAAGAGGGACATCAATTTCTACAGATTATATTAACAGCAGGGCAAATCAAATGAAGAGAGATTCTGGAATATATTTATTCATTCACTTATCCACACATACACCCTGGGTGGTGAACACACAATGCAATATATAGATGATGTATTGTAGAAAGGTACACCTGAAACCTATATAATCTTATTAACAAATGTTACCCCACTAAAATAAATAAATAAATAAATTTAAGAAGTAGAAAACTGAAATATAATATTGATCAAGACAGATAATTCAAATAATCAGACTTGGACATAACAAGGCCACAGAGCTAGAAGATGTTCAAATTCCCAATCACAAACTGTACAGTCCAATGCCAAAGCACATCCTTTACTCACTCTACAACTTTGCTCTTCATAATGTGGTTCTTTTCATGTTGTCCAGGGGAATCTCTTTCCCACTAACACTCCTTATTGTCTAGCACTAGGATATTAGCCTCCTGGTGCTTGAACAGGCCCCAGTTGATACCTAATATGTCAATTTAAACATCAATGGTGCCTCATAAACACACAAATGCACTCATTATCCCATTCTGGACAATGAATAATTTGGTGACTTTGACTAGCACCATGATGTTATGCATTAGGTTTTAATGCATAACATAACTTACACTGCGTATTTGCTGCTAATAGGAGACACTGTTAAGTAGGTTTGTGTGGTAGGTACTTGGTTCAACATGTAAGAGTGCCAAGAATACTTAACCATGTCCTTAATGGGCACAGGAGTGACTTTCTGAAGACTATGTAATGCACCCCCAAATATTTTACCTCTTCACATATAACCCAGCTTAATCAGAGCAATACTTTTCACTCCCTGTAATGTTTCACCCCCATGTTCTGTTTATCAGTTTTCTTAATTGAGGTCTTGTAAGAGAATTAATCCCTCATGTGCTAAGACAGCCATATGCATTTAGGCCAGCAATAGTTATAGGAATCCTTGGAGGAACTAAAAAAAGTAGTTACTAAAATAATTTTAGGTGTTCTGTAGTTCAAATGAGAAACCTCATTTGAGAAAGTGAACCATTCTAAATTCCTTGGTTGCATGACATTTCAGCATTATATTCTCCATTGTCACAACGTTTAGTGCTTCTCTGTCTTGGCTGCATGCTAGAAGTATCTGGGTTTAGCTTGAAAATAATAATGATGTTCAAGTTACAACCAAAAAAATTAGACTCTGGGGTGGGGCACAGGCATTAGGTGGTAAAAGCTCTCCAAGGATATTCCAATATGCAGTTAAGGTTGAGAACAACTTCTGTGTATAAACAAATATGTGAGAAGGCCAGTTGTCAGAGACACCCCAGCCTTATACTGCTAGATAGATGGGCACAAATCCAGAATTCCTTGCCCATGTGAATTCGAAACCCTCAACAAGATACTTCACCGTCCTTGAGCCCTTATGTGCTCATGGCACCTCTGCCCCCAGGCTCCATCATTTACTTGTGCTGCTTTCTCATTTTCTTTGAATTTTTAATAATTTGCCCATTCAAATAATTTCAGATTATGATTGGTTTTAATTATTACTTTGTACAACAAAGGAGAAATTTACATGTATGGAATCATATACCTTATGATTAGAAATTAGATAGTCATCTCCTAAAATATTCTTAAGTCACCCAGTCACAAAGATACTACCCCTCATCCCATGGAGCCCTCGAGCTTATAGCCTCTTCCTGAGTCTCGCACCCACCCCTTCACTCACTTACAGATGTTTTTTATGTTTGATCTAACAGAGTAATCTGATGATTATCTTGTTGTTTTGCCCATGAATATATATATATATGTGTGTGTGTGTGTGTGTGTGTGTGTGTGCGCGCGCGCGTGTGTGTGCGCGCGTGTGTGTGTATGTGTGTGTGTATATATATATATACACACACGTATATATACACACACATTATATATATATATATATAATATATATATATATATATATATCCATTTCCATGTCCTACCTTCACTTTTAAGCAAATTATGGAGGTATTTTTTCAAAAACGGCCTGGCCCTAAGAAGAATTCTGTTACCAGTAGCTAATATAATAAAATGCTCATTTAGTTATACTTACTAAATCAATGAAAAATTAAGTAAATTTATTTTATTCTTGTACATTATAAAAACCTTAGACTGGAAAGAAGACCGGTTGTTACATGAAAATGATTGCTAATATTTATGGTTAGATTAACTATTGCTTCTGTAAACGATTAACTTGCCTGATACACATCATCTTAACTGGTCACAGCCTTGGTTTTGAGGGTAATTTGCCCATTCTACCCTAAATTAGTCTGCTGCTAGCATTACATTTTATGGAAAAGAGATTAAAGAGATAATTAGTTCTTTTTTTTCATGGAAGAACACTTCGCATTTCTTCAGTTAAAAAATGGTTCATTTCATGTCATCATAGAAGCACTATGATCACTGATTATATACTATCGAAAATTCTCAGAGAAGTGAAAGAAGATTTCCCTAGAGACAGTTTTCCATTTAGTGTGTAAGGTTAAATAGACTGCCAGATGCTCTGCAGAAATAGAGATACATCTCAAGAAACACACAAGCACCAATTTGCCAGAGATGTGGTGATAATAAGCACTTGGGAGCTGGCGGATCTCTATGCATGTGAGGGGGACATGTGATCTCACAGTCAACAAGCCTTGTCCACTTAAGGCTGTATGCCACCGGGAAATGTGAGCAAAGTAGTTGTCCATTGAATGAGGAGGATGTGTTAGAACATGAACAAAATGTCAAGTGAGAACCAAGAGCTTGATATCCCTGCCCGACTGAAATACTAAAAACAAACTAAATTGACCAGTTGCATATCCAATATTAGAACTCCGGACTATATAGGTTGTTTTCTGAATAAGAGATATGATCTCAGTGTTGTATAATCCCATTCCACATCAAGTTGAAGATTATTTTGTTCACATGCAAAGATATCTTAGTCAATAAATTCCATGATTTTAATTTCTATATTTATGAAATTAGAAAATCTATGCCAATGTACTCCAAGCTGATTTTCATTACCACTTGACATTAATGCTCATTTTATACCTTGCTCAGTAGGTGAAGAGAAATGGAATCTTCTCTTCATATATTGGTAAAGATCCATCATCACAAAGATGATAAAATCCACACTAATCAGGTTTATAAAAAAGTACATACAATTCACGTGAGGTTCTTTGGTTAATTTTTCTTCCTGTTTATTATGCCAGCCCAGCCTTCTGCTGGTTGGCTTGGGAATCCCAAAATGATTTATATTTTTCCAAAAATAAACAACAATAAACTCACAGATACAGTACAACTTGCATGGCTGGGCGTAACTTATAGGACTAGAGGTATTCAGGAAAGCAGCATTCAGTGTCTGAGGACACAGAATTGGGAGTCAGACAAATCTTATATTCTAGCTCGATCACTTATTAGCAATGACCTCAAGGGATGAGGGTATTCTCTCCAAGATACACTTACCTGATTTTGAAAATACAGAGAATATTGTAACTCCATTCTTGTAAGGTTTTAGTACAAGAGCAGAGGGCCCAAAATGTAGAAAGGGCTCAGTAAACTTAGTTGCTGTCATCAATCCTCACAGGAGAGTGGGATGTGCTAGCAGACAGGGAGAAGCATAATCTCATTGCATGATCCTCTTCTTTCTTCTGTGACATGAAACTTTTAATCTCCAACCCAGCCTCAAAATGGTGACAGTCCCCAAATAACTGAAGATTTCTGGAGACATTGGATATGTTTAAAAGATGTCTTTGTCTGTAGGGTCCTTGCTTCAGTTCCATCATGGGGTTAGTGAGATTTGTGGGGGTAACTTTAGCAACTTCTTACCATTTATGCCTTGGCCTCTATAAGAAATGTGCAGACAAAAAGTCCAAAGTGTCAAGGATTCCAGCCCCTTGGGAACAACAAAATTGGCACATTCTCCTAACTCTGATCCTCCATAGAATCACCAAGCTACTCTGTGGGTTTCTAAAAATCTTTCCCAGCTGCATAGGATATTGAAAATAATAGCACCTTAGAGATCGATTAGAAAAAAAAAATAATCAAAAGTCAAATTAGCTCAAAATGATGTTAGCAGACCCATCTGAGGTGTTTCCCTTCATTAAATTAAATGTATGCAGCAGTTTTACCCACTTTTTGAGTGATGAATTTATTAGTTACTTAAATATTTTCTGCATGATTATATAGAAATAAAAGGTTTATTTTCCATCTGTGAAATGAATGCATTTTGTGTTAACTTCGTGACAAATCTAGCAGCTTCCACATAGCTATTAACCCAGCCATTTGCTACCTGGGAAAAACTGCAAAAGTACTTGAGGTTTTACTCTATTTCAACAAGGTGATGATGTCGTGCTCTTAAAGATGGAAAGGAATAAGGGGAACTGCCTAGTAAGCTGAGGTCTGTGCTATGGGAGCCTCTGAGGATAATTCACACCTTCACAATGTCACCGAAGAACGACGGTGAGAAAGAATGAGAACAGGAGTGAGATGGTGGAGGGAGGAAGAGAGGAGACAGAGGAATAAAAAAGGGAGAAGAGGAGGGAGAGACAGACTTGTGCAAACAGAATGATCTGATGAGAGAATGGCCACCCCCTTTCCTGAGAGCTTGATTATAGGGAGTACAGGGCACTCAGCTTCCTGGGAAGGCCTACTGCAACCCCCTGATCCAACTGAGGCTGAAACGCCTCGCTGGGATTCACTTGTTAACGCTGTGGATTTCTGTCCAGCACTGCAGACCTACTGGATTTCTTGTCACCTTCGAACAATACTGGGTTGGGGTTCCCTTCATTAGCAGGACCATCTTTCTAAAATCAAACTAGATCAAAACTTTATCTGAGAGAGCAAGAAGCACCTATTATAACAGTAAACAAAACAAACTGGCCAATAAACTTTGTGTACTTATTAATATATTTGTTCTGCAATGTACAGTGTTTTCCTAATGCATTTTTAAATAACTACTTACACATGTTCTCAGAAACTGTTTTTGCAGTTACGATTAACTCAGCTAATTACAAGTAGCTCAGAACATTATCCAAATAGGAAATTTGCTTCGTTGAAAAAAAAAAATTAAGCAAACAAACACATCTCAAATCTAGAAATAGGAATAAAAAGGTAGAATTCACTAATATATAAGAAGGATAACACATAATGACAAGTGAGAACTATCTCAAACAATATGACTGGTTTAATATTTGAAAATAAATCCATGGCACTTACCAAATTAGCATAATAACAGGAAAAGCATTTTTGTGATCATTCTAGTCAATGCAGAAAAAGCATTTGACAAAATTCAACATCCATTCATGATAAAAACTGTCAGCAAACAGAATAAAAGGGAACTTCCTCTGTCTGATAATGAATATCTGTGAAAAACTAGCATCGTAGGTAATGGTTAAATATTGAATGTTCTCCCTCCAGGATTGAGAACCAGGAAAGAATGTACATTCTTGCTACTTTCCTTTAACATTGTGCTTAAGTTTGATTTTTTAAGAGAGATTCTGAATAATGTATACCAGCAACATTTCAAAGCATGTTGTTATGTTTTTGGTATTTGTATTTAAATTCATAGATGTTACTTATTAGCAATGAGCTGAGTGAAAAAGAGTTCATGAATCCCATAAGCTAAAACATAAATGTCTTTTTAAAAAATTCACAAATACCTGAACTCATATTAAGCATATTGAATGCTTAGCAGCCACAGTGCTGGGTGACTGGTGTCTTTATTGTAACATAACCTTTAATGTTAATGTAGTATCTAAAGCCTGAAGACAGAGAACATATTTCTGTCACAGTCTGTGTTTCTCACCCTGAGCACCTCGCATAATATCATGCCTGGGTGGCTGATAGGAGCGTTATAACGTCTGCAGGAAAATGCACACCGATTTCTTAGAAGTAAGATAATGAGAGCATTCGGTATTAATAGGACAGACACTAACACATCATTTCTAGTCTTCCTCCTTATAGCTGGCTTTCAGCAGGACCCACTTCCCCTTCTTATCTCCTACTGGTAGGATTGACATGTTGGCCTGGTCACAGCACAGAATGATACTACATCCCAAGTATCTGACAGAACTTCAACTGCCCTTGGATTGAAATTTTAGAGAAGACAGCTTACGTGCCTGGATAAGCTCTCCCCTCCCAGTTGCAGTGTTGTCCCACCTCATTTCCACAGTCTCCCCCTCCTGTACTGTCTTCCCTTAATGATCCCATTCTCCATATGCTTTAATCTACAAAACTCTCAGATATGTTAAGGAATTTAGCTTTCAACCAGATGGAGTTGAACCCCAGTCACTTTCATAGTATACGAGTGTGCACGGTTTCAGTATTTCTTTGTCCCTGAATCTATGCTCAATAAGGTACCTTCATAGCAAGACCAGATTATTGCTGCCCTAGTAAGTGAGTGTCCTTAGAAATATCCTCAGATAATTCTGGGAGGGAGAGAGAGGAGGGAGAAAAGGAAAAGGAAAGGGAGACATCTTACCCTTGACTGTTATTCTTCAACTGTGATTGACATTGCAAAACAAATTGTAGGCCACTGGCATTTAAGAGAAAAAAATACGTGCTTTCCTGGTACGTTTTAATATCTAACCTTTAAAAAACAAATGCTTCTATTTAATGATTCAGAATATCTGACTTCATCCATCATAACTGCAGTTTATACAGAATCAGAGAATCACGGAAAGAAGAGATACAAAAGGTTTTCCAAAATAGTTCAACACCCTCTTTTACAGATGAGACTTTAGAAATCTATTTTGAAACTATAATAGATGTGGACAAATTTCTCTCTGTATATATATTGCATTAAAACACTACCTTTTATAGAAAACAGTGAATTAGCCTAGCTACTTGCGTTGAAGAAAGGTTTTATGAAATACAAATACGTGAGGGTGCTGAGGGATGAGAGGATACGTCAAAATAGTAACTGAATACAGCAGCTTTAATTGCAGTGCTTTAACATTCGGCATAGGTGGCACAACTAAGCAAGCCAGGAGTAGTGAAAAAAAGTCTCATATTGCTAAATTAGGTCACCAATTGTTTATTTAGCACCTACTATGTGCACTGTTGCAAGGTGTTCCAAGAGAAGCAATAGAACACATTTTTCTGTATTGTTTTAAGTCAATGATAGCATTTGAACTGGGTTTTGAGAGAAAGAGAAGGGGATAATGTGTTCTGTGAAATAACAGTATCTCTATTACTGAAGCATCATGCGTGGAGTAACACTTAGAAATCAAACACTTGTTTAGTCTGCATATTTATTGCGTTTAGTCTTATTTATGAGAAAGATAATACAGAATCTTGCTTGAAATTGGATTTTCGTGAACTAAATTCAATAAATTTAAATTCTAAGTATTTAAGCCGATTTCTGTCATCACAGTAAACTTGTTTTATAATCCTTGTGCTGTGTTGTTCAAGAAACTCCTTCAGAAACAACCTTATCCAAATCCTACACAAGGTTTTCAGTTATAATTTTCTTTTGGCTACTTTTACGTAAAATAAACGAACAACTGCCTCTGTCTTCAACAAATGCAACCAAGTCACCAAATTGTAGATACAAGGTCTGACAATTAAGATTGCAAACTTGCCACCATGTGCTTACATTGGCAGAACTACACAAACAACTCAGTAAGGTGTCATAACCTTGTGTGTGTCACAGCTGTGTTCGTGTCAACATATGGTGGTGTCTTCCTGAGTGGTGTTCATAATGGTGGTTGTTGCATGTTTTTGTGTGCCATTATGAGAATGTTGGAGCTTGAATTACAGCAATGAACGAGTGTTAAATTTTTTATTAAACTTAGCAAGAGTGGAAGTGAAATCAGGGACATGTTAGTCCAAGTTCATGGGGATAATGCCATGGAAAAAATGGCAGTGACACACTGTAGAATTGTATGCCTGAAACCTATGTAATCCTTGCTAACAGATGTCACCCCAATAAGTCTAACAATAAAAATGAATTTAAAAAAAAAAAAGAAAAAAGAAAATGCAAAAATGAGAGCCATTCTAAAGTATATCTGACTTGCTCTCTTAAAAAATGTCATATCATGAAGGACAAAGACTGAATGCGGCATGTATCCCAGGATCTTCTTTTGCTACAAAGGATAATATAGGCACAGGTAGAGAAATATGAATGCAACCTGAAGGGTAGATAATGAAATTAGATCAATGTTAATTTCTTGATTTTGTAATTGTACTATGATTATGTAACAAAATGCCCTTGTTTTTAGAAAATACCATTGAATTTTTAATGGTCATTATGTCTGTAACTTACTTGCAAATGGTGGAGAAAAAATGTGTATGTGTATGAAAAAACAAATGTGAAAATGTGTTAACATTTAAACACTGGGAAATGGTATGGAGGAATTCTTTGTACTATTCTTGTAAAATTTATCTAAATCTATAGACATGTCAAAAAAAGTTAAGGGGGAAGGGG